>CAUYON010029734.1:0-19301 GCA_963573935.1 Arctocebus calabarensis
AATGATAGGGGGAACTTGAAAGCCAAAGTAACCTTTGCCAGAATTATGGGCAAAGAGGATCACTGTGAGGGAGAGCTGATGGCTGCTCCTTTTATAAGTTGTCACCAAGCTCTTAGGTTAAAGCTTTCTTTTACAAGAAAAATTAAACAAATATAAAAAAGACTAATTCATTTACTAGGTATATACCAAGAAGACCAAAAATCACACTATAACAAAGACATCTGTACCAGAATGTTTATTGCAGACCAATTCATAATTGCTAAGTCATGGAAGAAGCCCAAGTACCCATCGACCCATGAATGGATTAATAAATTGTGATACATGTACACCATGGAATATTATGCAGCCTTAAAGAAAGATGGAGACTTTACCTCTTACATGTTTACATGGATGGAGCCAGAACATATTGTTCTTAGCAAAGTATCTTAAGAATAGAAGAAAAAGTAGCCAATGTACCCAGCCCTACTATGAAACCAATTTATAGCTTTCTTCTGAAACCTATAACCCAATTATAGTCCAGGAAAAAGGTAAAAGGGGAGAGGGCAGAATGGGTGGAGGGAGGGTAATTGGTGGGATCACACCTATGGTGCATCTTATAAGGGTACACGTGAAATTTACTAGGTGTAGAATATTAAAGTCTTAACACAATAACTAAGAAAATGCCGTGAAGGCTATGTTAACCAGTTTGATGAAAATATTTCAAATTGTATACAAAACCAGCACATTGCACCCCATGATTGCATTAATGTACACAGCTGTGATTTAATTAAAAAAAAAGAAAAATGACCAGACACACCAAAGTAAGACAAGCATGAAACAAAATTTATTGGGAAAGAGAAAGATAGGTTCATAAGGCATGGGCTTACAGGGCAAGATACTTGTGCCATAGACAGTGAACAAGCTCTCATTCTCAGGACAAAGAAAACACAAAGGAGGCAAAGGTGGTTCACTTTTATACTGCCTGGGTCAGGTCTACATCATGGTTCAGAGGTCACAGCCGGACAAGTCTTACTACCATGTGGACCTCCCATGAGCATCTCTGAGAGTCCAATATGTATTTAAGCAAATAACATGATAATTAGTGTTAAGGCTGTAGGTCATGCAGTTTTCTGGCCATGCTGGAGCCTGTAGTTTTTTTGACAGCTCAGTTCTTCACTGTGGTTTAGGGAGTGATTAAGAATGTTCAGTCACACTCCGGAATACCCTGTACAGAACTTGTGCCAGCCCACTTTGCTCTTATTTTATGTGTTTTATATTCCATTTCAGCTTGGTTCTAGAATGTACCTAGGGGATTGAGATCATGGCATATGTACCAGCTAGTTACTGCTCTTAAAATGTGCCATGCTTTTATTATTTACCTGCTTATATTTGGAATGCCCTGCCCTTCTCTTTTTTATTGGGCAGCCACCTACCCATTTATGCAAGATAACCTGTATTATTATTATGCAGCAGCTTTCTTTACTTCTTCCAGGATTAATTAATCATATCTTGATTTGTGTTCTTGTGGTACCTGTAGACACTTTATTATAGCATTTCTAGAATAGCCAATAGTATTTTATTGTTCTGAGCCATTGTGTTATAATTACTAGGTAAAATAAAATCTATAGGTGAGAGAATATTAAAATTACACAATGTTTATGCAAAGGTGCTATAAACTAAAAACAATGTAAGTTGTTATCTTTATTATTTCACGCAGAAGCAGAGAAAAATTTTATTTCATTTTCACTGATGTCTTTTCCCAGGTAGGCAGACTTCCAATTTATTCCATTTATCTTTTTGTGGATTTAGTTGCCTTACATATTATCTGACTTGTTCAGCCTTAGTGGGAGGAGATAAGAAGTCTGAGGTTGACACATGTTAATTTTCAAGTGAAAGAGAAGAAAATGAAGTGTGAAGAGTAGAAGGCTCAGTCAGTGTAGTTTTTCAGAAAATGGAAAACTAATTCATTTGGGAAGTAGTTCATTTCTGCCTATAAACATCACAATACTCTCCTCAAACAAGTACTTGTAAAAAAATCATTTTTCTTCTTTTTTTCCTTTTAATTTCCTTTTATATGAATTATACCCAGTTCGAAAATCATGCAATATTCAATGGATCCCAGAATAACTACTACTCTAGTCACTGGGAGATTTTTAATCATATTATTTCATATGTTAAGGGACTCCTATTCAAACAGTCTAAATACTTATTATTTCTGACATTCCCAGTTTTCATTAGAAACTTTAGTAAGCACATGTAGGACAGCACGTACTATTTGTGTTGTGAATATTTTATTTGAAATGTTTAACATTTGTAACACTAAATGCCATATCTCCCCACTGACTTTTATTTTGTTTTTGTTAACAAACTGAAAATTACATCAAAAGTAAAATAAGAAATGAAAGCGGTAATATTTACAGTACTAAACATAAGCCAGATGCGGAAGCATGCTTTTCCAGATTAAACATTGACCGAGTTGGCAGGAACAAACCTTCCCCATTCAGCCAAGTGCACTTTGCTTGAATGGACTCTAATTTCTTATTCCTAAACTCTTTTCACCATCATTCTGTTGCTTTGTTTACCGAATGGTGGTTTTCCCCTACCTCTGCCCTCCACAGACCCGCACAGCTGCTCCCCAGATGTGCCCAATAGCACATTGTGATCTTTGGACAAGTGCAAAGCATGGGCTAATCCCACATGGCTCCCTGAATGACTGGGTTATCTTGAGAGCCTCGTCTTCCAGCTCTAAGAGTCCTTCTTCTCCTTGAGGCAGCCTGTTTTTAAAGTTTCTGCTATGTTTCAAAATTCCCTAAATGACTCTTTCACTTCTTTCAATTCTATTATATATCCTTACCTATGCCGTCTAGCTCTCTAATGACATGTTCATACTTTTTTCAATGATTTCCTTAAATATCCTCGTGGCTTGTTGGTTTTTGTCTTTCTCCTCTCTCCTTCATCTTATGTGCCATCCATACTCTGAATTCCATTTCTTTAGTTCACCACTTTCCTTAGGGGTGGAGTTCCCTCCTGTAGCTCCGTTGTGTCCCTTAGGGCTGTTGAACTTGTAATATTTTGTTTTATCTTGTTGCCAGGGTGCCTTTGCTGGATTCTTCTCACCCGGCTGCTCTTCTCTTGGCTCTAAGGTAAGGAGATTGCAGGGCACCTGTTCTCCTTCTGCTGGGGACTCTCTCAAACCAGTCCGGGAGTGACGGCTGCTCAGGGCTGGGCACCCTGAGTGAAGTGTTAAACATCAGAGAGCTTCTGCTGGCCCCGCAGTAGTGGTGGGGCCTAGAGCACAATACCGGAGTAGCAGGAGTCCAGCCGTAGGCCTGGGGAGGAGCCGTGAGCCCCAGGACAGAGCCTTGGGTTTGGGCACAGTGAGGATTTCAGACGCAGGGTCACCCTTACGGGGACTGCTGCAGGAACATGGCCACTGCTGATGCCCAGCTGTGAAGGCAGGGGTTTGTCTCACCAGTCCAGGGTCCACATGGGCAGCCAGAGCTGCTGGCCAGCTGACATTCTACCGCCACATCTGACCTAATAAGGCAGTCGCCCCGAGCTTCCCACGTGGTGCCTGTGGCATCTGAGGCTTCTCCTCTTTCTTGTCCCGTGCTGGAGAGGAGGCATGTTAGGACCCCCAGTCACAGGGCATGATATAGGGGGATATCTGTTCCCTTGCTGGCCTGGCTGGGTCCTGCACCAGGAAGATAAGGATGGTGTCTGTGGCAGAAACACATGACTGGCAGGCAGCATAGCTCTACCACAGCTGGTCTCCAGTGGGAGGTCTCTGCATGGACTCTGCGAGCTCCCTAATTAGCCGAGAAGTCTGCACTGGAAGACAAAGACCCCTCACAGCTCGAGCACCTGTAACTTTTGTTGCCTTCCTAACTTTGTGCCCTCTGGGTTGGTTCTCTCCTGCTGTTTTCACCTGTTTTAGGCAGTGTGAATCATACTGAGACCCCTACTTTAATTTCTGAGATGATACTGGTCGATAAGAGTCAGCCCTCCCCTGTTTGAATTGGGAGCTGCTGTAATAAGCTATAGAGTTGTTCTGCCAGTAGTTGATACTTGCTGAAAAGAACCAGCTGCTGAGATGTTCTTTTTTTGCCTGTGATAAGCTCCAGTCCCCGGAGGAAGTACCTAACGCCCCAGGTGTTAGGGAGGGGCATTCTGTAACTCCCAGGGGAGTGCCTGACCTTCCCCAGAGCAGAGGTGGGTGGAGGAGTGAGGCAGGGTGTGCTTAGGTTGTATGAACCTGGAAGGCTTTGCAAAGCCTCCAACAGGCTCAGAGGTTGCTTTCTCAGATGCCAGGGAAAGCCACTGGGAGCAAGGTTGGGACAGGCTCTTCAGACTGGGAAGGTGCTCGTGATAAAGTGGCCATAATTCCCCAACAGCCTGGGGCCAGAATATGCCACACTGCGCTATGTTGCCATGGCACCTACGGCCCTGTGGGCTGGGATCTTCCCTGCTGGTGGGCCCACCATCAGTTCCACCCCTGTGGGCCCCTTTGCCTCTCAATTCCAGCTCCCACCCTCCTCCCTGTGTCCCCCAGCACCTCTCTCAAGTCCTGGGGCTCAGGATCTGGTGTGTGTATCTGACCTGCTGGCCTGTGTCTCCAAGAAACATGGGTGGGAAGAGAACCTCCAGATCAGGCACTCCGAGTCCACTGACGGTCCTCACAGGGAAGGGCGTGGGCCCCATTCTCTGTGAAAACCTCAGAGCGGGGAACGTGCCAGTTGGGGAGAAGGGGCTGAGAGGGCCCGTGTGACGCTATTTTGTTAACGGACTCCATTTTACAGGTTGCTGTGTAATTTGCAGTGTACATGTTAGTTTTGTAACTTGACTCCTGGCTCCAGTTCCCCTGACCACCCCCACTGGTTCATCAGTACTGGCCCCTTCCTACTTAGCGACCACCCACCCGTTCCTGGCACCGCAGAGGTATCCAATCAGCAAGTGGAGAGACACCTGGACTCATCCTTGTTCCACCCTTCCCTTATGTATTCCCCCCTCCCAACTTCCTTTTGGTACTCTATAAGAATACCTCAGCCCCACCCCTCGGGGCCATTCAGATCGACCCGCCATTTAGGGGGGTCCTCCTTGAAAATGTATAATATCCATATTGTCCGAGCTTAAGCTTGTAATAAATTCCACCCTTTGTTTTTGCATCGGTGCACCTGGTGTGAGTTTCTTCTGGGGGGGACCCCGAAATTCGGGCACAACAGGGGCCACGTGCCAAAGTCTCAGCTCCAATTGCTCTCCTGGTTGCAGGGAAAGAGGAGAGTTCTGGTCTCTTGGATCACTGTCTATGGAGGGGAGTCCCTCACAAATGTCCACATTCTAGGGTCACACAAGTTCCCCCCACAACATCATGGCTGCCCCAGTGTTTGGGCTCTTGGACAAGCTTCTGAGTAACTGCACAGCTGGCTGATCACTGACAGAGTGCGGGGGAGAGAGGAATTCCCTCTGCCCCTTCTCTGGGCTCCAAGCCTCCCTGGGGTGATCCTCACAGACATCTTTTCCTCCCTATCCTTTTCCTTCTCTGCTTCCAAGTTTTCCTCCGTGAGGTCTTCACGTGATCTGGCACCTCTCTCTATGACTGGGCAGTGCCCCCCCCTCCACTCTCCTTTACCTGAAAAACTTCCTTTCCTCCAGCATAATTCAGCGAGTGAGGTCTCCACTCAACCATCTTCTCTCCTCCCATTTTTTGTGTCCCTTCCTATCCCATTTTAATGGAGTTTTATTTCCCTTTCTCTCTCCTTCTCTTTCTGCTTTATTTCTCCTTTCCCTTCCATTCCCGTCCCCATCTTTCTTTCTTTAGGTTCATTTGATAAATTTTCTTGACAGTGAATCACAGTCAAAGAATTTTGACACCCAGTTTTCCCTGCATTGTAAACAGAATCCCCAACAATTGAGTTTTAAAAGTTTGCTCACATGGATGATGCAGACAGACATTACAGAAAGTAATGAGAAGACCTGCTGTCTTTCCCAGTGATTTTCCTTTTCCTGTTTAGTCTTATTGTTTTATTTACTTATGGCAGACAAACAAGAGAGGTTAAATTCTGTGTCAGAAGTGATTAGAAACTGGATGACTTAGGAAATGGCCCTTACTCTACTTTATTAAATTTTAGCACAGTGGTTCAAGCGCATGACCGGATTGGTAAGGTGCATTTATGAATCAAAATTAAACAACTGAATCATGTAGTTTTCTTGAGAGGACCACTGCTTTTGTCTTGAAATGTGGGATAGGTAAAATATAAAATAGCAAATGGTTCTCATTACAACAAAATCTTTAAGAAGAATTTAATTTTGCAAATTATTGTTGTGATCTGAAGATGATTTTATGTGACATTTTACAGTATTTGAAAATGAAGGATTCTGGTCAGGATGGCAATTGGAACAGTCCGGCTAGAAGGCTGAACATTGGACTGAGGAGAGCAGAGAACAGTTGCGGCTCAGGTGAGGGTCACTCATCAGGCAACGACAGAGAAGTCTGGGGGATGCCACTGAGAAAAACAGCAAAGCTGAGACAAAAGAGGATGAAGAGAAGGAGTTTGTGGCACAAACGCAGAGAGACTCATAGCTCAGTGAAAGGCCAAGGGGGTCCCTTCCCCCACTTAGATGTCCTTGGTGATCAGCATGACAGAAAATATATTGGGGGTGCTACCACCCTCACAAGCCCAGATATAGAAGCTAAATAGAATAGTGGGGGGACCAGTGAACCTCAGGCATTTGGGTACTCAAGGGACACTCCACGGGAGAGGCCCAAGAGAGACCGGACTGCTGGCTTTCTTAGACCTAGACTTTTCCTCCTTTTTACAACTTCTATTCATAGCATTTCCTCAGGACAGTTGGTAGCCATGGCCTCTACCCTGTCTTTGCAACCATGAGAGTATTCTGAATCTGGAAGCTCACCAGCGGCTGCTTCTCTGGGGTGGGTGCACATTCCTGGCTTAGCCTGTGATGGAGAGCAAGGCTGCCATAATTGGAAAGCTTCCTGCCCACCAGAATTTCGTGGGATTGAGGGTTAATGGCTTATATAAGCAGGCGAGACTCAGGGCCCCCAGATCTCAGAGCAATACAGAGAGATTCAGGAGAGATGTCTTGGTACTGGACTCATGGGGAAGAAATCCTGGTGGACATATCTACAGGGAGAGTGTGGAGGGGTGCTGTGGAACAGAGATCTGTGAGTGCCCCCCTCCACCCACCCCCCCTAGAGTGCTGCCATATTGGACAGGAAGGTGCCACTCAGAGTGAATTCGCCTGACCCTTGTATCCCATGGCAATGAGTGTCTTGGGCACATCAACTGAGGCTGGGGGCAGCAGCCCCTCCCAAACTTGCTATAATAGGGAGAGCTACTTCTTCCCCAGGGTAACATTCCCCTGTGAGGCCACTGTAGATAAGACCTACCTTTCACCCCTTGGAGTCAGGGGTGCACAACTGGAGGACAGTCAACTCCCCAGCATTGCTCAGAGACACACAATAGTGGGTCAGGCTCACAGACTGGGGGAAAGATCACAGAGCAGACTGGGGCGGTGAGGGAACTCACATAGACTGATCTGAAGGGAGAGTGCTGGGGGACCCAGGGAGTGATGCTTAGGAAGGATGGCCACCCCACCCCACAGGGAAACTGCACTAGTGGAAGAGAGTGGAAACAGCCTCACTCGGGGCCCCAGAATTCAAGGGGTTATTAGTTCCTTCCTTAGGAATAGTCTTCTCTGCTCAGAGAGATTGCCTTGAATTTCATACCAGTGGCTCCCCCTAGTGTCTGGAAAAGCAACCTCTGAGAACTCTGAGGCTTTGCAAAGCCTTTCAGACTCTCACAGTCCAGCCATGATCTGCCTTGGTCCTTCTTCCACCTCAGTGGGAACAGAGATCAAAAAACTGCCTGGGAGCTATACAGACCCTCCTACACCTTGGGGCATTTATGTGCCCCATCTAGGTGAACAGAGCTTATCACAGGTGCCAAATAACATTTCAGCAGCTGACTCTTCCAGACAAACTTCAATCAATGATGACAAAGGTATCCACATGGGAAAAGAAGAGGTTGAACTATTACTTTTTGCTAGTGATATGATCTTAATATCTAGAAAGCCCAAAGATTCTTCCAAGAAACTCCTGTAATTGATAAATAAATTTAGCAGAGTCTCAGGTTACCAAACCAATGTAAGACAAATCAGTAGCTTCCATATATGACAGCAATGCTCAAGTTGAAGATCAAATCTAAATGCCTTTATAATAGCTATTAAATACCTTTACCCAATACCTTTTACAATAGCTATTAAAGGAAATTAAGTATCTAAAAATATATTTAACCAACTCTCTCTTTACAGGGAGAACTTTGAATCACTGAAGAAGAAAATTGAACAGGATATTAACAAATGGAAAAGCAATCATACTCATGGATCAGCAGAATCAACTTTGCTAAAATGTCTGTATTTCCCAAAGTGATCTACAAATTCAACACAATCCCCATTAAAATGCCAATGTCATTTTTCACAAATCTAGAAAAAATAGTTCTCCACTTTGTATGGAATTAGAAAAGAGCCCAAACAGAGCAACATTATGCAAAAAAAAAAAAAAAAAAAATTTGAGAGGAATCACTTTCCCAGATTTCAAACTATACTATAAGGCTACCATAAAAAGAACAGCATGGTAATAGTATAAGAACAGAGACATAGACCAGTAGATCAGAACAGAAAACCTACATATAAAACCATCCTCATATCACCATCTGATCTTTGACAAAGCAGACAATAACATACTCTGGGGAAAGGAATGTCTATTTGATGAATGATGCTGGAAAAATTGGATAAGCACATGTAGAAGATTGAAACATGATCTTTACCTCTCACCACTCACAAAAATTAACTTATGATGAATAACAGAGTTAAACCTAGTACATAGAACTGTAAGATTTCTAGAAGGAAATGTTGGAGAAACTCTTTTTTTTTGAGACAGAGTGTCACTTTGTGGCCCTCAGTAGGGTGCTGTGGTGTCGCAGCTTGCAGTAACTTTCAGCTCTTGGGCTTAGGTGATTCTCTTGCCTTAGCCTTTGGACTACCTGGGACTACAGGTGCCCACCACAACACCTGGGTATTTTTGTTGTTGTTGTTGCAGTTTGGGCAGGGACAGATTCAAACCTGCCACCCTCGGTATATGGGGCTGGCACCCTACTCTCTGAGTCACAGGCACTGCCCAGAAAATGTTGGCGAAACTCTTACAGACAATGGCCTAGGCAAAAAATTTATAATTGTGCTACGATGAAAATCAACAAATGAGACTTGATTCAATCAAAAGCTTCTATGCAGCCTTGGAAATAATCAATAGAGTAAATAGCTTACAGAAGGAGAGAAAATATTTGCATACTGTATGTCTGATAAAGGGCTAATAACCAGAATCTACAAAGAACTCAAGCAGATCAGCAAGAGAAAAACAGACAACCCCATCAAGATGTAGACAAAAGACATAAACAGAAGCTTTCTGAAATACGAAAAAGTGCTCAGTGTCTTCATCATCAGGGAAACACAAAGCAAAACCACAACGAGACATCAGCTCACTCTGGTTAGAGTTGCTTTTATCAAAAGTCCCAAGACAATAGATGCTGGTGTGGATGTGGGAGGAACACTTGTGTGCTGTTGGTGGGACTGCAAACTATACTCTACAGAAAGTAGTATGGAGGTACCCCGGAGAACTAAAAGTAGACTTAATGTTTGATCCAGCAATCCCACTATTGGACATTTACCCAAAAGAATAAAAGTCATTTCATCAAAAGACACATGCACTCGAATATTTATAGCAGTACCATTCACAATTGCAAATGTCTGGAGTCAACCTAAGTGCCCATTGGTATGTGAGTAGGTTAATAGTATGTGGTGTATGTATACTGTGGAGTACTACTCTGCCATAAAAATGCCTTTTGTAACAACCTGGATGGAATTGTAAGCCACTCTTGTAAGTAAAATATTGCAAGAATGGGTTTGTTTCATACTCTTCAGTGATGGGCACACTGTGAAAAAAATGTGCAAGAGGAATCCATGTATTGAACAGGTTTATACCTACATAATATTCTGAAATTTTTTAAAGTCAAAGGATGAGAGGAGGGCCATTAAAAGAAATAAAATAAGTTCATAGACTGTTTGAATAAGTTGGTTGCACATTGCAACATTAAAAGTTAGCAGAAACAGAATAAATTTAATTTATAAGTAATTTGGTAGTTGAACTTCTAAAGTGTAGGCATAAGCTCTTGGGTCCCAACTTACTACCCAACCTTCCTTTTATATGACAAACTATAATAGAATCAAATGGCAATTTGAAAAATATAAAGAAAAATCATCTACATAGACTAAAGGGAAACCTTACATATAAAGAGAAATCACCTTCGTATACTAGAAGGAAACTCAGAGATTCTGGAGATGTTATGTAACATACACTTGGATGTTTCTGAAAACAATAAAAGCATGACTATACTAAAATTTTAATTATTTCCTGGTTTTATTCTGGGTAGTGAGATGGAATTTGGCCTGCGGAACACTTATAAAAGGCTTTCATGTTGTCTGACAGTCTGAAGCCAATAGACACTTTCCTACCCCCAAAATAGATTCAGTGGATAAAGGGAAAATGTTTAGACTTAAAATATAATATAAGGAACATAACATTAATATATAACAAAATAATATACATAAACAATCCTGTGACGGAATTGCTGTAGAATTAACAGCCAAGACAGTTTCAAAGTTATCATGCCAGACATCAAGATTATTAAAAAATTTTAAAATGTCAATGGTGAGAAATGTAATATATAACTCTCCACCATGCTAAAAAGTGTCTGTCCATAAAGGTTAAAAGAATCTACATTTTTCAAATGTTCCAAAAATACATTAAATTTTCTTATAGTAAAAGCCACTTACTTGATTCGGCTGATTTACATGGCATATAAAGGATTCTTATTCGGTCCCTGTCACAGGCTAGACCTCAGATGGCACCGAGAGCACCAGTGAGAATTAGATGCGTTATAAAGCAAACCTGTTCTCCCTCACCTCCAGAATGGGTGCAGCCTGCTTTATGCTGGGCCCTATTTTCTCAAGGGCAGGGCCTGTGTATTGAAAGGTCAGCACAGAGGTACTTGAGCTCTCTTTCTTTCTTTTGTACTTTGCCTTTGGAAGTTAGCTGGTTAATGATACACGGAAGCAGAATTGCAGGGGGAAAAAAAAGTCCTTGGAGTCAGCTCTGCAGGGACAACCCTTCCCTCGGGCAGCCCTGACCTCTAACCTCGACAGGGGGAGGTGGCGGCATCCCCTGGCCAGTGGCTCTCAGAGTACGGTCCGTGGACAGCACCACCCGCCTCGCCTGGGAGCCTGTCAATAACGCGAGTTGTCAGACAGCATCCCAAATCCACTAAATTAGGAGCTCCAGGGGCAGGTCCCCCAACTCTGGTTTTAACAAGCCTTCCACATGACTCTAATGCCTGCTGAAGTTTGAGGACCGCAAATCCAGGCCACCTTCATCGGGAAACCCAGTTCTCAGAATTACTGGACCGCCACTGTAAAAGCTGACGCTCAGTTCCAGGAGACTCCTGGTTCCCCTACTTCTCGTCAAACTCCACACTCCCCTCTCAGTCCCGTAGGCAGAATGATTGTGTAAAAATTTAATTCCCTCCTCGGTTAAAAATTCTGCAGTGCCCCCCCCCCCCATTATACTCCAGATAGAAGCAAAATCCTTATGAAGACCTGTACGTTTCTACACGTTCTGGCTCCTGTTCCCTCTCTGACTACACTGCCTAGCGTGCTTCCCTTGGCCACCCCGGAGCAGCCACCCTGGCCTGGTTGCCGCCCCTCAGCCAGAGACAGCTTTAGGATCTTGTCTGCGCGGCCTTTCTGCTGCGTTTCTCCATGGCTCACCTCCTCAGGTCTCTGAGCGAATGTCAGCTCATTCATATAATGAGATCTGCTATGGTCAGTTTAGTGAAAATGGCAACCAGATAGCTACTTTCTTCCTTTCTTTTTCTCTGTAACTCTTACCTTTTTCTACCATCCTGGTAAATATATAAATGCAGAATACTAAATATAAGTGTTTGTTTGTTTGTTTGTTTGTTTTGGCGATTTTTTGGCCAGGGCTGGGTTTGAACCCACCACCTCTGGCATATGGGGCCGGCGCCCTACTCCTTTGAGCCACAGGCGCTGCCCCAAAATATAAGTGAATATATATATAAATACATATGTGTATAGAAACATATATAGATGAATAGATAGATTTGCTATAGTTTATTTTCTGCCTCTCACTGAGTATAAAGTCCATAAGGAAAGGCTTCCTTTATTTTGGTAACTGCTGTATCACCAGTGGCTTGAACTTGGTACACTAAAGGTGTTCAGCCACTATCTACTGAATGAACCTTGGTTGGGCTTTCTGTATTACTTCATTGCCAGTGACATCCCCAACAACAGAGGAAGTACAAGAGTTTGGCCTCCCCTAACTCCAACACCGTAGTTGTTCCTATGTTGAGTTCACAGTAAAATGTGATAAAATCATGTCAGTGATGTAAAGGAAGAGATGTTAACAAAATGATATGGAAGTGCGTTGTAAACCTAGTGCAAGGATTTGAAGAGTTTTGAAAAAAAGATGTCGCACTTGAACCATGTCCCTAAGGAAGAATTCACTGGGTGGAGAACAAGGGTGCAAGTCCTTCTACCATAATAGAGTGTGATGTACCTGAGAACAAGATCAGTTCTTTACAATCTACAGCACAGGGCAGGTGGAGGAGCAAGCGCACATACAGAATAAGACAAAGAAAGTTGACGAGAATTTTGTATTTAATACTGAGAGGTTTTGATTGTCTTCAATCTTAAAAATTATTTATCTTTAGATGTTTCAATAGAATTTGATTTTATTTGAATGCTAGTCTAAAGTCCTAAAGTTTGAGATGATTTCTCTAACATGGAGGGTGAGGTTTCTAGGACCAAAAGAAATCAGGGTGAGGAAACAGCTGTAAATCTCTCTGCTCAGTTCAATTCCAGCATGCTTCAACAGAAGTACTGTAAATAGTATGGTGTTTGTCCATGGGATTTTATTTCCCACTATTCTTTGCATGTTAACTGAGCTACAGTCAAGGGGGAAAGTCACAGCTTATAATTATCATTAATAATTCGAAAATGGACATAGTTTTTGCTTATCACCTGGGTTAATTTATTATTGCTTTAAGAATAAAATGCAGTAGAGCAAAATAAAGAGACTCAAGTCATCTGTACAAATAAAGATAGAGCATTCTGGAATGTTCAAAGAATCTGGACGGCAGACCCAGGATCTAAGCCCATTTTTGTTACATCTACCCTTTGGTCCTTAAGCAAACTAATTAATCTTCTCCTGATTTGTGGGATTTATAAGTAAGCATTTCTGGATTTTTAGATTTCCTGTCACTGTTAGATTTGTACACAGTTCCTCAAGCTATGAATATTGGAATTTTGAACAAATTCTTCCTGGAATATATTGGTTTTGGTGTATTCCAAGAATAGAAACTAGTAGAGCCCGATACCCAGGCAGCAGGATGTGTTCCCTGAAGCATCATTTGCCCAGTTTTGACGATTCTGTGGTGGCCACAGATATGGCATCTCAAGAATGCTGTTCCTGGAGTATGCCTTTTTGTTTCACTAACCCAGATGAGATGGCCATCACAAGAGCTTGAACAGAGCAGTGGTAGGAAGGCAGAGAGATTTATTTAATATCCTCAGGTTTCTTCTCACCACATACAACAAAATATTTTTTTCATGAAAATAATAGGCTTGGAAATTTGTGGGATGACCTAAGAAACTAAAAGCTCTAATCAGACAGAATCTCTATTAAAAAGTTTATGAGTTCCAAACAGTAAACAAAAGCAATTTTGTTTTCAGTTTTGTGCAGTTTATTTGAACATTAGCTGCCTACAATCCCCGCTATCTGTACTGTATAACTTTAACTTTGTTTAAATTCTGTTATAACAAATATCACCTTTTCTTCTAATTTAGAAAACTAAATGAAAATAACTCCAAATAGCAAGGCTATTTTGCCACTAATATATTTTCTTTTAAAGTGTAGAGTTTTAAAGGAGAAGCAGACAAATAGGTTTATATACATACATAAATGTTAGTTCATACTAGTTTAGGTACTATACAATTCTTGCTTAAAAAAGGAAAACACATCTTTCTAGAGGAAAGACTCAGCAATTCTTCTCTAAGGAGTTAAACTGAGCATCACTGACAAGGGGACAATTTGGCAGGAGGGCCTCCTGATATGAAGCAATATGTAATACTTACCAAGGGAGAAATTCAGTATTTATCCTGAAGACAGTTGTGCCCTTAGGATTATCTCCCAATGTAGAGAAAACACAGGGATAAGAGAAACCAGTCAAATAAACAAGCAAACAAGTGGATAAGTCCAGAATGTGGGAGAGTCTAAAAGACAAGTGGCCCTGTCTCTTTAAAAAGTAAATGCCAAGAATGACAAGATGGTCACAGATAGTGAGGAGGCGTGGGGAAGGTGCTTTTTGAAAGTAAGAGATTGGGCTGGGCACGGTGGCTCCTGCCTGTAACCCAGCACTCTGGGAGGCTGAGGCAGGTGGATTGCTTGAGCTCATGAGTTCGAGACCAGCCTGAGCAAGAGGGAGACCCTGTCTCTAAAACTAGCTGGATATCGTAGTCCCAGCTACTCGGGAGGCTGAGGCAAGGGGATTGCTTGGGCCCAAGAGCTTGAGGTTGGTGTGAACTATGATGCTGCAGCACTCTACCTGGAGTGACAAAGTGAGACTGTCTCCAAAAAAAAGAGAAAAAGTAAAAAAGACATAAACAATGCAGTTTTTATATACTGATTGGATGGTGGGTCACAAAACTACCTATAAAACACATTTGGGGAACAATTGAAAAAATTTCATTGTGAGTTAGATATTAGATCACAGTAGAAAATAATACTCAGTTTTCTTATGCAGGATAGTGGTGCTGTTACCTAGATATCCTTATCCTTATCTTCAGGAGACGCACAGTGAAATCTGTAAGGCGACATCTGTCAGCTACTTTCAAATGGTATACTCCTGCACAACCACACACACCCCTGCACGCACACCACTATACTGAAGAGTGTTTAGCTAAATTTGGAAAAGTGTTAACAACTGTATAAGTTGTATGCTGGTCTTCATTGTGCTCCTCTGATCTCCCCCAAATCTTTAAAGGTTTTTTATAATAAAAACTTGGAAAAGTTGCGCAAAGCATTAAATGTACTTAATGCCCTTGAATGGTATGATTAAAAATAGTTAAAATGGTAAATTTTACCAAATTTTTTTAAAAGTTGGGAAAAAAATCTTACATGAAGAGTAATCCTGTCTTCACCACAGTCGGTATTTTCAATAAAATAGAGGTTGTGTCAGGTCTCTAATTATTCACTTACGGTCTACCCAGATACATAATCCTCAAGGAAGCACATTCTAGAGAACTAAAGAGACTCCCAGATGATCGCCCTGCAATTCTGACCTTTTCTTTCAAAGCAATGAACCAAACAGAATCTAAGTAAAATTCTAGCATTGGATGACGCAGACGGATATTTCAGTAAGAACCTGGTAGGAACTGTGAGTCCTGGTATATCTGGGCGTTATGGATGCTTTATAAGCTTTGGGGACCTCTCTCTTCCACTTTTGAGTTTTCCATGACAGATTGTACTTAATATTTAGCTTAGGATAAATAGAAACTAAAACAAGCTAAGTATTGGAAAATTAAATCTATCTGTACAAGAATTCCAAGTAGATATTACAAAAATTATGTGAACCACAATTCAGAGGATAGGAATAGAGTCTAAAAGTATCCTGGGACATAACTGAGGTTCAACAAGTCAGGGCCAGTTTTTCCCTAAAGACATTTAGGCTGAAGCCATAATTACAGACCACTTTCAGTTCTGTTCGGAACTCATCTACACACAAAGCTGTGGGACACGGTAATTCTTACTCACAGTGACTGAAAATGAAAGCCTGGTTAAGTATAAAGGCATGCTCTCTGCCAAGCTCAGTGAAAGGAGGAAGTGGCAAGGGTGGGTACAGGATGGCCGAAATTCCCCAGTCTTAACTGTGGACTGCAAGGTTGTTTAAGTTCTGAAAAAACAATCCCAAATTAGGACTTTTCAAGTGAGACACATGTTTGCAGAAGAAATAATCTGACAAAAATCCGATATAGATATGAGACCAAAAAAAGACATCTTTACATGACAATATCCTAAATAGAATAAGTATTGTTTAAAAAAAAGTAGTGGCAATTGATCTTGGGTCGGTCCTGGATTGCGAGTTGTACATGTGTATGTGTCTGTGTATAAGTTTGATTAAGCCAATTAACCCCTCTGTGACTCAGGTCTTTAGGTGTTAAAATGTGAAAAAGATCCCTAACAGTTCAGACGGTTGCAGAGTGTAAGTAAAATGATATATCATATTTTGCCATGTATAACGTACACTTTCTGCCCAAATTTTAGAGGGAAAAATAAGGATGCACATTATCATGAGTATAACATTTCTTGTACCAGTATCTGTTATTTTGTTTTGTAATTATTTGTTACATGAAATTTCTTGTGCCATATATGTTAAAAACAAAAGCTAAAGTCCCTTTGTAATATACAAAACAAGTACCTAAAATAATTCTAATAATTCATCTTATTTAGTCCAACATATCCAGTATATTATTTCATTGTATAATATGAATTTAGTAATAAGATATTTTATGTTTTTTGTGGTAAGTCTTCAAAATCAAATGCCATTTGATTTTCACTCACAGCACTTTTCACTCACAGCACATCTTAATTCAGGGCTGGCCATGTCCAAGTGCTCAGTAGTCACACATGGGTAGCAGTTACCCAGCTGAGGAGTACTGGTCTGGAGCATGCTCCTCAAGCTTCAATGCTGCTGTGGAGTGACAGTGCCCCTTCCAAAGTCCATTGGAAACTTAATCCCCACTGTGGTTTATTAAGAGTAGGGTCTTTGAGATGTGCTTAAGTCATGCTGTCTCTGTCCTCGTGAATGGATCCATGCCTTATAAAGGGGCTGTAGAGAACTAGCTTAGGTCCTTTCCTGGTGCCATCTTGGAAACAGACACCAGCCTCGCCAGACACTGATTCTGCCAGCACCTCACCTTGGACTTCTCATCCTCCATAACCGTGAGAAATAAATTTCTATTGTTTATAAATTACCCGGCCTGTGGTATTTTGCTATAGCTGTACAAATGAACTAAGACAAAAATGCATATGGGAAATTAGAGGATTGTGTTAAAATGCCAATTCTGATGCAGTGCGAGGAACAGAACCTGAGATGTTTCACTCCTTACAAGCTTCCAGGTGACATCGGTACTACAGGTTCATGGTCCAAACTTCTCACAGAAAGGAGCTAGCTGGTTGTGTCAAGGCTCCTTCAAGCAGTGTGCCTTTTCACCCAAAGTATTTCTCCTCTATCAAATTCAGTGAATATCTGCTAAAGAGATTAAACTGATGTTCTAATGATTATCACCATATTGAATTAAAAAAAACATTAATAACCTTAAAAGTTGGGTGAGATTTTGGCTCAGTGCCCCTAGCACAGTGCATAGGGCGCTGGCCACACGCACCAACGCTGGTGGGTTTGAACCGGCCTGGGCCTGCCAAACAACAATGACAACTGCAACAAAAAATAGCTCTTGTGGCAGGTGCCTGGAGTCCCAGCTACTTGGGAGGCTGAGGCAAGAGAATCGCTTAAGTCCAAGAGTTGGTGGTTGCTGTGAGCTGTGACACCACAGTACTTTACCAAGGGTGACAAATTAAGACTCTGTCTCAAAAAAAAAAAAAAAAAAAAAAGGTGAGATTTTACATATCATTTGCAGAAGCACTGTGTTCATTGGTGCCTTTTTTTTCTTTTCTGAACTTGAGAATCTGCCAATATGCAACCAGAATGCCTTTGTAAGAATGCACTTAAGCACAGGATAAGTGCTTATAATTCTAACTTCAGGGGTTTGGAACCCTTTACATTTTAATAAAACAGACAATGGGACTTCAAGGGAAATTTGACAATAATGTCTTCCAAAGCTTTAGTATTTAAGGTCATTCTGTGGTCAAGGGCATGAATATTTCATGGGATCTCTGAAGAGAAGCACCAAGAGAAATTTTTCATTTCCTCCTGATCCTCCTGTCCGAGGAATGCGTGGTGTTCTGCAGCAGAGCTGAGACCTGCGGTCAGCGGCACACAGGGGTGGGAGGGTGGGGGACCAAGACGTGGGACAGAAGTCCACAGCTGTCCTTGGGACATACACGCAGAAACTCAGAAGAGTGCTCTGGAGGTGAGACGTGAATCCAGTGCCTCAGAACTTGCTCTTTCTTATCACTGTGTTTTTTGTGAGCTTTGACAAAGGGTTTACTCTCCTTTCTCTCTCTTGGACAATCACAATAGTGACAATAGTGTTGCTGTACCTATACTATGAAGCTGCTGTAGGGGAGTGTGAAGGAACTTGGTAAAAAAAACTATAATAAGGTATCCACTTACAAAGCATTTATAATTATGTCGAAAATAAGGTAGTGAATCTTAAAGGCATGGTCAACATGGAATCTGAGCTGACAAGACGATCAGGTTCTCGGCCCTTTCTTCTGCTGCATTTCATAACAGTAGGCCTGTTAGCATTTGTATTTTCCACAGCAAAATGGCAAGGCAGTGTTCCCATCACAGAAATAATGTTTGTCTCAACTCAGAATAACACAGCATGCCAAAAGGTAAGTAAGCAGAAAGATAATTTATGAAATATTTAATTTTAAATTTTTTGCTTTAGTATGGAACTACATACGCCAGAGGGATTTTTCCCCCCTCTAGTTAACAACTGCCTAAATCTATTAATTCTAGGCAGATTGAAAATATAAAATCAAGGCCAGCACCTGTGGCTCAGTGAGTAGGGCATCGGCCCCATATACTGAGGGTGGTGGGTTAAAACCCAGCCCCAGCCAAACTGCAACAAAAAAATAGCCGGGTGCTGTGGCAGGCGCCTGGAGTCCCAGCTACATGGGAGGGTGAGGCAAGAGAATCGCCTAAGCCCCAGAGCTGGAGGTTACTGTGAGCTGCGACACCACAGCTCTCTATGGAGGGCAATAAAGGAGACTCTGTCTCTAAAAAAAAAATATATATATATATATGTATATGGTATATATATAATACCATATACATATATATATATATATATATACACCATATACATACATATGATACTGTTCCACAGAGTGTTATAGTTTTGCTTTTGATTATATATATATCATATGTACCATATGGTACCATATGTACCATATATATATATGTATATGGTACCATATGGTACATATG
>CAUYON010029735.1:0-79564 GCA_963573935.1 Arctocebus calabarensis
ATAGAGAACCAAGAGATGAATCCAGCTACTTACCGTTATTTGATCTTTGATAAGCCAATTAAAAACATTCAGTGGGGAAAAAACTCTCTATTTAACAAATGGTGCTGGGTGAACTGGCTGGCGACCTGTAGAAGACTAAAACTGGACCCACACCTCTCACCATTAACTAAGGTAGACTCTCACTGGATCAAAGATTTCAACTTAAGACATGAAACTATTAAAATATTAGAAGAAAAGGCAGGGAAAACTCTCGAGGGAATTGGCCTGGGTGAATATTTTATGAGGAGGACCCCTCAGGCAATTGAAGCAGTATCAAAAATACACCACTGGGACCTGATCATACTAAAAAGCTTTTGTACAGCTAAGAACATAGTAAGTATAGCAAGCAAACAGCACTCAAAATGGGAGAAAATATTTGCAAGTTATGCCTCTGACAATGGTTTGATAACCAGAATATACAGACCGTTCCAATGTATTAGCAAGAAAAGAACAAGTGATCTCATCTCAGGGTGGGCAAAGGACTTGAAGAGAAACTTCTCCAAAGATGACAGGCGTATGGCCCTGTCATACATGAAATGAAAATGAAAAAATGCTCACCATCCTTAATCATCAGAGAAATGCAAATCAAAACTACTCTGAGATATCACCTAACTCCAGGAAGATTAGCCCACATGACAAAATCCCAAAACCACAGTTTCTGGCATGGATGAGAAAAGGGAACACTTCTACACTGCTGGTGGGAATGCACACTACTATGTTCCTTTTGGAAGGATGTGTGGAGAGTACTTAGAGATCTAAAAATAGACCTTCCATTTGCCCCTGTAATTCCTTTACTAGGTATATACCCAGAAGACCAAAAATCACACTACAACAAAGACATCTGTACCAGAATGTTTATTGCAGCCCAATTCATAATTGCTAAGTCATGGAAGACGCCCAAGTGCCCATCGACCCATGAATGGATTAATAAACTGTGGTATATGTACACCATGGATATTATGCAGCCTTAAAGAAAGATGGAGACTTTACATCTTTCGTGCATATTCTTCTTAGCAAAGCATCTCAAGAATGGAAGCAAAAATATTCAATGTACTCAGCCCTACTATGAAGCTAATTTAAAGGTTTCATATGAAGGCTGTAACCCAACTATAGCACACGAATATGGCAATGGAAGTGAGGAGGGAGGTTGGAGTGGAGGGAGGGCAATTGGTGGGGCCACGCCTATGGTGCATCTTAGAAGGGCACAGGTGGAACTTGCTAAATGCAGAATACAAATGTCTTCATACAATAACTAAGAAAATGCCATGAGGGCTATGTTAAACAGTTTGATGAAAACATTTCAGATTGTATATGAAACTAGCACATTGTTCCCCTTGATTGCACTAGTGTATGCAGCTATGATTTAATAAAAAAAAATAAATAAAATAAATAATACACACATCGTTTAGATGTTTCTGTCTACATTCTGAACAATGATTAATAATTTCAAATTTTAAGTATTGTCGTAATATACTGCTCTGCCTCCCAGTTCCCTTTCTTTTAACTGTCAAGCATTTTTATAAATATCATGAATAAAGTAAACCATTCGCTACATATCCTGGGACTTCAAGGTATCCTGAGATTACTTCATGAATTCTTTATTTATTTGCTAAATTGAATTGCAACAGTGGTGTTGTTTTGATTTGTAAAGAGAAAACTGTCATACTATTCCTTGAACTAGCACAATATTCTGAGTTTCTTTGAAATTCTGACTCTTTGTGCATGTTTTCTCTGATCAGTATTCTTTGAATTATTTTCATTAACAAAATGCAACGGAATAAAGAGAATGTTTCTTCCAAAAGAATCTAACATTTTTCTTTACTCTTTTACCTAAATGCCTGAAATTTTGACCTTGATCTTTTTTATATTACTTCTATCACTCAAGTTTTTTCCGTGTTCAAAAAGATTTTAGACTTCTCCATTCTACAACAAAAAATGATGGACATATCAAAGATCAAAGACAGCTTCACAATTTTTTCCTATGTTGAAGCTAGTGAATTTTGAATCATTTTAGATGTTTATTTTACTAAAAAGCAAATTTGATTGCTAATCTCTTTTAACCAGTTTAAGAACTCCACTTGGACACTATAATTTATGTAATGATTTAATAGCAATGTGAACCATAGGGTACTCGAAAGACACACCACCAAATGTATAAAAGAATAGCTGTTTCATAAAGTAAAATCTATTTTAAGGTAAGATACGTTTATATTTTACATTTTTTAAAAAATAAAATTAAAAGTTCTAAGTTTAACGACTGAGCTAATTTCATAGTTAATCTTTGACTTTTCCTTTTGTTTGTTTTTTTCCATATAAAATGGATAATTCCTTTTCATAAATAACTAATAAATAAATAACTACAGGCCTACATGAGAGGAAAAACACAAATTCAGGAAGGGAGGAGGAGGAAAGGGTCTCAGCAGGCTCCCACCTGATGGGCACAATGTAGGGTACGTGGCACACCTCCTAGGGAAGGACTCGAATGCAACTTGGACTTTTCCTAACCTAATTATACCTACTGTTGTATTAATCTGAAATAAGAATATAAATAAATTAAAAACCCCAAAATGACACATCAGATTAATTTTTTAAAATGAAGTATCTATACATAAGATTAGTTATCAGTTCTAATTAGGACAGAAATAAATATTTGCCCTACCCAAATTTTTATTTCCATGCTGAATTATACTCCCAGTCAAATTCCTGGAGTAATACCTTAGTAATAATCTACGAGGTGTAACTTTGTCTGATTCTTTGTAGAGGAAAAGAAGAGACCTTGAACGTCCTTCAAAAAATCTAATTCACTGAAAATCTCCCCCTGCTGTGTGAACATTACATATCCTAATAGCTGTCTTCACATTGATCACAAGTTTGTTTTATAGACATGACTCAAACTATATTGGGAAACATGTTGTTAAAAGCAGCACCTTTAGGGTTATTATTTTGACCATCAGCTACTACAAGGTATCACATAGAATTTTTCTGACCTTCTTTAATAGCATTGTGTAGGTAATGTAAAGGGTAGCGTCCTGCCTGCCTGCTAGGTATGAAATATTTACTACCTTCCCTGTGGGAACAGACCTCCTGCATGAATACGCGGTACTCTACACCTGGCAGTTCTAAGTGCACCTGCCTAAGAATACAGCTTCTAGGACAGTGGTTCTCAACCTTCCTGATGCCACGACCCTTTAATACAGTTCCTCATGTTGTGGTGATCCCCAACCATAAAATTATTTTTGTTGCTACTTCATAACTGTAATTTTGCTACTGTTATGAATTGCAATGTAAATATCTGATATGCAGGATGTATTTAGGCGACCCCTGTGAAAGGGTCATTAGACCCCCAACGGGTTCGCAACCCACAGGTTGAGAACCACTGTTCCAGGAGTTCTCAGACTCCACAGCACACGTCACTTGGAGAGGCTGGAAAAGTGCAGAGTCCTTGACTTCACTTGCAGAGTCTGTTTCAGGTTCAGTAGGTCTTGAATGTGACTTGACAATCGATATTTTTAGCATCCACTCCAGACTATCCAGGTATAGAGGAGACATTTATGCTGATGATTTAGAGGAACCACTTACCATCAGAGATACATTATTTTTAGAAGTAGTTTAGTGCAAAATGAGTGGATTCAAAAAGCAAGAAATGTATTCAAGTCAAAGAAAACTTTGTTATATTCTCTTAGTTTATGGAGAAGTGTGTAAAATTGAGATGTCTCTTTCTCACTGCTGGATCTCTTACATGTTTATCCATAAAATAGTCTGAACAGGAAAAGTAAATATTTGGAAGCCTCCCCCCACTCCTTGGTCGTATCTCATAGTAAGTTAAAGAGCAGAGATAGGAACCTTCATTTGGTCAATTTCATGATGCAGTGATGAGGCAAACCAGTCACAGTGAATCAGTAAATAACTGTCCAAGCAGATAAAAATTTAGACATAAGCAACAGTGAAATAGAGATATTTGGTTATTAGTAATTATATTCTATCTATAAAATGTGACCACTTATGGACAAAATGAAATAATGCTTGTATGTGCCTATTACATTTTGAGATCATTATCATTCTCATTTTCATATCCTGCATTTCACTATTCCAATCTCTCATGAAATTGAAAACACCTACAAAGTATATATTGCCCCATTTTGCAGAAGAAAAAACTGTACTTGAAGAGGATAAGTGATGTCCCAAACTTCCTTACCCTGATACATGGCAAACATAAATCTTTAGTCTCTGTCTTTAGAATTCCCAAAGCAGCATTTTACGCATGACTGTGTGACTTGGACTCCTAGTTAGATACAACTGTGTTTAGATACCAAACAGAAAAGGTGGGGGGAGGTTTTCAGTCTATAAAATGTGGTCCAGCTCTAAAGGTGTAAAAAATATTCAACTGAAAATGATAATTACATAAATACTGTAATGTTAATTGCCAAAAAAAATCTACAAAATCTCTGTTTTAGTACTTGGCTATTCATTCTTATGAAAATAGAATTTTAATTTTTAAGAGTTGAAGCAAATAAGTAGAATTATAAGTTAAAAATAATATATTTTTAAAATGTCCTTTAATTGCTATTTTTACCATATGAGCTATATTATTAACATTTGATTATTTTACTTACAAAGTTAAAAACTAAAACATACTTTGTCAATTCATGCTTTCAATGCTTCCAGGATTTCCGATGCCATTGTAAGTTCATTTCCAATTACATTTACTAAAATTACATTTTTGATTTAAACATCACCAGCTGTGACAAAATCTCTGTGTTCCAAAAGAATTGCAGTTTACAGTGGCACGTGTTAATTGCCGCACTCATTGTTTATTATTTTTATTATCATAGGGTTCCACAGGATTCCCTGGGTTTCCAGGTGCCAATGGAGAGAAGGGAGCACGGGTATGATACATAAGTATACTTCTTTGATTTACTATAAATTTTCTTGATTGATTCTCAGCAGCAAGCTCATAATTTACAGAGGTAAACTGCATGTTGAAACTGTTTGAACTGTTTTTGGCAGGGAGTAGCTGGCAAACCAGGACCTCGGGGTCAACGTGGTCCAACGGTGGGTACCTCAATTTAAACAAATCTTTTGTTTTCCAAGGTATCATTTTGTTGTTTCAAAAATAAAACTTGATTCAGTGCCTCTGGATTTGCTTGACAGTAGATCACGTTATCTTTACTTTCATATGCAGGGTCCTCGAGGTTCCAGAGGTGCGAGAGGTCCCACTGGGAAACCTGGGCCAAAGGTAACGTCCTGGTAACTGCACTTGGCTGGAGTTCTTCTTCCAGATGGATGCTGTGAGAAGGAATGAACACTGATCGTTCTTTTTTTGTTTTGTTTTGTTTTTTTCATTGCCAGGGTACTTCAGGAGGTGATGGCCCTCCTGGCCCTCCAGGTGAAAGAGTACGTATGATCCAGCCACATAATATAAAATGAAAATTAATATTTTTATAAGTGATCAAATTTCTGAGAAATGATGCATAGGTCTGCAAAGACATGTACACGTTTACCCACCAATTTAGTGTCTGTTAAAAATGTCTGGCTCCTTAATTTATTCTCCTCCACTAAAAAAAATCTTAACCGATTATGTGTTACTCATTTTATAATAGAAATGAGAAAAAATAATGTGTGTGATTGGCCTAAGGCAAAACTCTTAAACTTTAGCCACATTTTTTATTTTAAATGTATTTAAAACCCCTTTGCCTTCTTATCCACTCATCTCGCTTTTTCTACCGATGCTCATTTTGTGCATGGCACTGGCAGCAGCATTAGCCATTAAACCTCAATCAATACACATTCAACTCAGGATAAAACATCTATTCCGGTAAATAGAAACACTATTTAGTAAATTGATTTTTAATTGATACAAAATAAAGCCAAATACAGATGCACAAGCATGCCTTTTGTTTGATTTTTTTCTTGACAAAATATAGCCATTTTTTATCCAGATTTTTGAAAGCTGTCCTTTTGAAAGAATTTTAATATTAAAGTCTATATTACCTTCAAAGCAATTAAAATAATTTCTTAACATTCTACATGATTTTCAGTATTAGGGACCTGTGTTAATATATTTTTGTATATTATTATTATTTGAAATATATAGTTGGTGTTTAACAAAAGGAAAACAGAAACACCATGTGGTTACAACTTAAAACTGAGAGTATTTCCTTTTATTTTTGCAATAAGAGCAATAAGTAAAACTTAGTTTCTATTTGGCAAAAATGTGAGTAGACAATTCATAATAATAAACAGTTTAAGGCTTGGTTCATATTTAATTAAAATTAGCTTACTCTAAATATTTCTCACTTTCACAGACTATTTCCAAATTAAGTCTATTCATCCTATAAATTTTGAGTTGATAAAAATTTATACATTTGAAATATTTTATGGTGAAAGTCATATAGTTAAATTAATTAAAATGGCTAAATCATTAAATTGGCGTAGAACAACTTAAGAAATAATAGTACAACTATAAGTTATGATTTTATACCGCAAACTATTTTCTCTTGACATTTTGTTTATAGATTCCAAAATTTCATGCACAGTAATATTTCTTTATAAGTGAATACAATTTTGATTTTGCATTTTATTTTGAAATACAAGAATGTGATCAACATGATGATTATTTGTAATCGTAAAAACAGTTGAAGCATGAGAAAAGTATATTTTGAAGATCAAAGGAAACAGTTTTTGAAAAATAATTTAGAAATGCATTTTCAGTTAGCATTTATACATGTTTTTATCATCTATAAAGGGAAAACATATTTCCTACATTCCATGTAGTTGATGAGAAATTTTCTTCCAATGTGCTTTCATTTGCTGCCAACATTTTTTAAGTATTGTGAACTATTTAGTTAATGTCTTAAGCAAAGAGTTGAAAAATATCAGAAGTAATGTCAGAAAAGATTTTCTTCAAAGTGTATGAGTTGGAAAGTTTTGTGAGAGAATTTAATAGTACCATTAGATGAGAAAAATAAGTATCTATTTTTGCCCATTTCAATGAATTTGTTTTTAAATATTTATTTAAAATATTTGTTTTTACATTTAACTATATATAGTTAGATATAAGATAGTTATGGGTAAACATGCATTAAGATATGCTAAAATTTAACATAATTTCTCATAATCAAGATTTTCAAGATGTGCTACCAGTTATTACAGAGTTAGATAATACTATGTATAGCTTTCTATTAGTTTTAAGTTTCCCATATTTAGCAAAAAAAAACAAAAAACAAAATTGAACAAAACCAGGACACTACTTAACTTTGAATTTTGCATAAACAATGAGTATTTTGGCATAAATATGTCTTCTACAATATTCAGGCTATGTTAAAAATGATTATTCATCTATAATTCTAACTTATTTATTTAGAGACAGAGTCTCACTCTGTCCCCCTGGGTAGAGTGCCAGGGCATCATCATGGCTCACAGCAACCTTAAACTCTTTGGCTCAAGCCAACCTCTTGCCTCAGACTCTTGAGTAGCTGAGACCACGAGGACCTGTCAAGATTGCCCATTTAGTGTCTCCTTTTTGGTTGTTTTCTTTTCTTTTCTTTTTTCTTTTTTTTTAGACAGCATCTCACAGTGTTGCCCTTGGTAGAGTGCCATGGCATCACAGCTCACAGCAATCTCAAAATCTTGGGCTTAAGCAATTCTCTTGCCTCAGCCTCCCAAGTAGCTGAGACCCCAGGCACCCACCATAATGCCCGGCTATTTTTTAGAGACTGGGGTCTCACTGTGGCTCAGGCTGGTCTCAAACCCCTGAGCTCAGGCAATCCACCCGCTTAGGCCTCACAGGTTTTGGGATTACAGGCATGAGCTACCGCACCTGGCCAGTTTTTCCTATTTTTAATAGAGATGGGGTATCTCACTTGTTGAGGTTGGTCTCGAACTCATGAGCTCAAGCAAGCCAACACCTCGGCCTCTCAGAGTGTTAGGAACACAGACTTGAGCCATCATACCTGGCTTCAAATTCAAATTTAACTAGTTATAGGGTGTTTGATCTATGACCCTAGTTGAGTTTTAACTCTATCTCTACACTAAGTCATTAGGTATGTTTTCCCTCACCTGGCAGTTATTTGGATTAATATAAACAGAAAATGTCAACAACACATTTTTGTGAAATTTTATGCTCACTTATTTCCCTTTATTTTCTCTGAAGTCGTGATTTTTGAAAATGTCTCCTTTTATGGAAATTTAAATTCATAAATCAAATTTTATTAGAAAAGCAGAAAAATTCTAGAAAACAAAGAAATAACATTTTAAAGAATTGAGGAAATAGCTTGCAACATACCTAAAGAAAGATTATTTTAAACATTTTTACCTAAAATGAATTTTTGTTCAGAGTTTTTAAAAAGTTATTAGGGTAAATATTTAAGCATAATAATTTTATAGTTTAATGAGAGTTTAAACATTTATAAGTTCTTAAAATGTGCCCAATGCATTTGGTTATGTCATGTGACATCTGCCTTTTAAAAATTTCATGTATAATTTTAAAGTTTCTTTTTAATTTGAAGATAAGATCTTGATAAGAGCAAAAACTTATGCTGATTTCTGACCTAACATTGTCCTGAGAAAGGTTGAGATTTTCTTGTGGAAGGCCAGATTGATAAATAGAAAGAGTAAATCTATTCATAAAGCCCAACTTCAGGCACTTATATTGGATCAGAAAATACATCTATCAATCCTAACTTAATCGTATTACTTAACAAATTTTATGTATGTTCCTTTCAATTTCAGGTATTCTTATTATAGAAATATAATTATTATGTCTTGGGATATAAAGGACTACCTTTTATCAATTTCCTTTCTGCCAGCTACATAATATAATAGGATCTACTTTTTTCATTTTAAAGATATATAAGCATGAGAAATGACTATTACAGTTAATTAAGCATCAAGCCAAGAATGTTCTGATAATGGAAATGTATATTTGGCACAAATGTTGATGTGTATAATTATACAATAAATTTATTTTCATCTTATGTACAAAGGAAGTTTATACATGATCATAGCTAACATCCTAAAAAAATATATATTAAATGCAAAGATTATGTAAAGGCATCTTCTAAGGTTTTTTGTACTAGTCATTCCCTTATACTTCTCCATGGCTAGATTCAGATCATTTATAGAGTCACTTAAAATTTTTTTTTTCTCTTGGGAACTATGAAATTAAATTGAATTAAAATATCTCCTTCTATAAATGTTTCTAGCCAAAGTTAAAAGCAAAGAAGCTGTAGAACATCTCTTTACGCGTATGTTCTATTCCCTTTTCAATGTGAATTCTGAACATTGAAAGTGTTCCTTAGGTAAGAACATTAATGTGATTTACAGTTGTGAGAACTGAACAGTGTGAAAAATCACCCCTTGGTTGGCACCTGTAGCTCAAAGGAGTAGGGCACCCGCCCCATATGCTAGAGGTGGCGGGTTCAAACCCAGCCCCGGCCAAGAAATGCAAAAAAAAAAAAGAAAAAAAGAAAAATCATCCCTTTTGTTTGTAAATTAGCACTGTCACGTCCTATTGCCGTATTTGTGACTACAGTGAAGAAGCTGTGTGCTATGTATTTTATCTGTAGAAATAAACTTTAAAGCAAAAATATGTTGTTCAATTTCCTCCACTGCTTTTTATTTTCTTAGGGTCCTCAAGGACCTCAAGGTCCGGTTGGATTTCCTGGACCAAAAGGCCCTCCTGTAAGTATCCTAAGTGTCATAGTTTCTCTTCTTCTGTTTTTCATTTGACAATGTTTTCAAATTTTTGAGAGTCACAAGCTTATACTTTAAATCACTTTAGATATCACCTTGATAAAATCTCTATGAAACTGGCATTTTGCATTTTTTTCAGGAGCATTTCTGTAAGTGGTTTTAGCCCAAGTGGACAGACCATTGTTTTGCAATATAAAATCCAGAGAGATGTATAACCTCAACATTATCATACCATTTCTATTTGTATGTATTGTTAAGAATTGTTTTCCCTGCGTAACATAATTTTATTGTCAAAGAAATTCAGTAATGTCAAAGAATATATATATTTTCAATTTGTGAAGTCCATAGATTTTTTCTGAGTATGATGTAAGCATCTCTAATTAAGTGTTCATTCAAAGTATCTTAAAGACTATAGAACAACATGAGTATTTCTCTCTCAACTACTTTTCTACTATAACGAATATTTCTGATGACATTAAAAATTATTTACAGTATTGAAATATTTAGTATATTAGAATTTCTCTGCTCTCTTCTATCATCAAATATATCCTTCTTCAAATACTATTATCTAAACTTTTTCTAATATTCTGATATTGCATCACATTAATATTTATTTTTATTATATGTCTCTATAGTGCATCCTTTCTTTTCCTTCACTTTTTTTTCTTAGTCTCATTTTGATGCCCTAGGTAGAGTGCTGTGGTGTCAGAGCTCATAGCAACTCAAACTCCTGGGTTAGAGCGATCCTCTTGCCTTAGCCTCCCTAACTGGGACTACAGACCTGTGCTACCACATGCAGTTAGTTTTTCTATTTTTAGTGGAGACAGGGTCTCACTCATGCTCAGGTTGGTCTTGAACTCCTGAGCTCAAGCAATCCACCTGCCTTGGCCTCCCAGAGTGCTAGGATTACAGGCGTGAGCCACCACAACTGGCCTCTATAAGGCATTCTTAATATAAACATAATAATTCTTATCGAATCATATCCCTTTTATAAAATGTGTTTAGAGTAATTTTCATTTGAATACCTTTATCAAGCATATTTGCAAATTAATTGAAATACTTTTCTCATATTTAAATATTTGTGGGACCATGGGGCATGCTTGGGTTTTCTTCCTTCCTTTTTTTTCTTTTTTCCTTTCTGCAACCTCTTCAGTTTCTTTTTGAAATTCAGAATAAGTTTACTGCCTTTCTAGGATGGTAGTTCTCAAAATATGGTCCTTGGCCCACAGTAGCACTTGGGATATTGTTAGAAATTCAAGTCTTACTTACCTAATCAGATATCCGGAGAGGATCCCAGCCGTGCTTTAAGAAAACCTCTAGATGGTTGGAATGTCTGCTGGAGTGTGTGAATTACTATTCTATTCCGGACTAGACAAAACTACCCAAACTGTATGTAATGGGCATACAGATCACTTTGGTGAATTATTTATTTTGAAATACCTACTTACTGTTAAACATTGATACAGTCTCTTACTTTACGCAACTTTTTAATAAGTAGTGTTTAAAATATTACTTTAACACTAAACTGTTTTATTACTACAAACTTATATGATAGTGTTTAAAAGTATCCATACAAATAACTAGTATTAATTATAAGGTAATGTTGATACCTTCTGCATATTATGTTTACCCATAATCTCTGTTTTGCTCCAAAACATTTAAGTTCATGCAGAGTTTCACAGAGAAGTGAAAACATAATTCTGAAAGTGATTTTTCAGAAGCATTTCCATAAATAATTTAAGCCATGTTCATAGGTCATTGTTTAGCAACATGCAATCCAGTGCTATGGATGACTTTTTCAGTCATTTTTCTCATGTATCTTTAAACAAGTTTGAGCCGTTGCTCATGCATGCTTTTCGTCTCTAAGAGGTACTGGAAGTATAATAAATGCCCGCGTGCCTTCTAGTTGAAGAGACAGATGCTGTTAAGGAACACTGCTTTCACTGCTGAACAAAACTATTTTTAGTGTTTCTCTGACAAGTGAAACATAAGAGCGTGAAATAAAAATACCTATCATTTCTCCCATATGCAATTTCATGACGTTTGGAAAAGAAGTAACTTCATCTGTTTGACATATTGAGAAACTGGATCAATCTCTTCTTAGAGATTGACCCATCTTCATTACACCAGGGAAAAAAATTGTGTGTATGTGTGTTCATACGTACAGATACAGATTGAGGGCTTGGAAAATTTTATTAAGATTCTGCTAATCTTATGCCAGTGACAGCATATTTTGGAAGTATATAGTTACTCATTTAAGAAAAAAAGTAACTTAAAGTGATTAAGTTTTACAGTGTGGCTATTAAGGGAAATATTCTATTTACAGAGGAGGAAAGACAATAAGAAGTGAAAATCTTCCTTGAACAATAATTTAGAAGTTTGTTTTTTTTTTTTTTTTTTACAAATTGCCTTGCTCTATCCGCACATCTTCATGTAGATAACGTCTGTCTTGTACTAACTAGTAAAAGACGTAGCCTCTTCAGCGGTATCTACTGTTAGGTACTTACTGAAAAATTATTATTTTAAAAGAAATATCATCAAATTATGTAGTGATTAATCTGCTTTATTTTATTGGATATTAGTGTGAAGCCATTACCGTTATTTAGATTAACTGCTTGATATAAGTAAATACTTAAATCAGGTAAAATAATGACGACACCAATTCTTTAAGTTGTCCATCAACCCTGCCTCCTCAGGAAAACCTTTTAAAACCATGTTGCATTTATCCCAAGATGGCATCATTTAGAAGCAAGATCACTATTTTAAAGGATTATAAAATTTTGCAGTGAAAATACTACCTATGTCAGCAATTATGAGATATTTGGTTTTTACACCTTTACCTTTGTTAGAAAACACATTTTTTTTTCACATATGGCAAAACATGTCATTTGAGAAGCAGTTACATGTGGTGTGGGGGAAAAAGACTGACACATTTATCATCCTCCAACTGTCACCCTCTGTGTGGAAATCACCATGGCCCACAATGACATAAATTTATTGCTATAGGTATTAAAATAGTTGCAAGGCACAGAAATTGCTTTTATTTGCTATTTTTAAAAACTGATCTTCAGTGGCGTCCACCGTTAACAACTTATTTCTGTGTTTCACTTCTAAACCGAGGGCAGAGTTAAGTTTTACATTACTATACACTTAGTGACTGATACACCTAGTTAAATGACATCCAAAAACGTGTAAGGCCCTTGGTTAAAAGGACTCCAGGACTTCGGTTTTGGTCCTATTGATCTGTGGATTGTATGTTATAATGGTCTTTCACTAGAGCTGATAATTCACGGGGCACCACAACGTGTCAGTAAAGATGGGATCAGGAAATGGAACCCGTGGCATTGCCAAGGGTTTTTCTCCTGAACGAACTAGCCGACCTATTAAAAAGTCTTCCTCTGAAAAAGCTATACCTGAATATCATACCACTCTGAAACAAAGTCTTTCATTCAAGCTACCTTTATATTAACATATATAAAAATAGATGTTTGAAAATGGATTTACTTTAATAGTTAACATATATAGTGAGAGGTATGTCTGTTGTCACTAGAAATTTCTTTATTAAAATGATCACTTCTTGTCATTTATCCAGAAGGGTGAGAATATGTCTATCCAGACTGATTAACCATGTTTTGAAATTTGAACTTGACACCTAATGGTTTCTTAATAGAATGAATAATCCATAAAACATACTAAAGAAGCAATCTATTTCTCCTATGTATTTAAAATATAAGACCTTCACAGAGTTGCTTACTTTAAGTACTTAGTTAATTGCTTCGTTTATTACTTCAGACATGACAAGGCGTCCTTTCCAAAAAGTGAATAGCAGAGTTGATTTTCTCTCCAGTACTTAATAAACATTATGATTCCCAAAGTATATGTTAACAAAAACTATTGGGAAAAATAGGTCCCAATAATGTCAACATTAGAGCATGACCTATTTTTTTTCTTTTATGTGAAGCAATTTGAGAAGCAAAATGCCATTGTTGTTGAGTTTTTATTTCTTTTGCATTCTGGTGAGTTAGAATCCCAGATCACCACTAGAGGTCACCACCTTCCTCTGTAATCCAATTTTGAGGCACAGGGAACTGAGTTAGGAACAGATGACCAAGAGGGACAATATTCATTTGTTAACTACTAAAGAACTAAGATTTTTGCAAAAATAAAAATGCAAACTACGCAAGTATGCTTTTAAAAAATATTAATTCAAAAAATAAACTCATGTAAAAATGTTCAGAACAGAGTGCTACAATTTTTTCTTGGTCTCAGTTAAAACTATAAAATTATATTAAAGAAATATATGCATATGCCACCATTTAAAATCAATAGACGATTAAAGAACAATATATAATAAAAATATGAAAAGAAACTTGTTGACTATATTACATTTAGATGATGAAATGATTCAAGGAATATTTATGACAAGTGGTATTTAATATTTGTGATTTCAGGGACCACCTGGGAAGGATGGACTGCCAGGACACCCAGGGCAACGTGGGGAGACTGTAAGTTATCCAGTTAATCTAATTGAAATTTTCCATCTCTAGCTCCTCATTGGTTCACAGAAAGCTACTTTATTATTTAGTTACCAGATTCAGGGCAATGGAGGAACTAATTGCATTGAAACTTTAAAAAAAAATATATATATATATCATAAATACATAAATAGACCCATGTTTGTACCTAAATGAAAGTCCTTGAAGAAATAGGATGTTAGTTGATACAATTGTCATTACTGTCAATAACAGCACTTCAGGGATGAGTTGACAGAGAAGACACCATTATATTTTGGATGCCTCTACAAGATCGTTACCTTGCCCCTTTCACTGAATTCTGTTTACGGTCTGTTTCACTCAAACCCATCACCCCTCCACTCTCTAAATGAAACAGATTACCATAAGCCGCGTACACAACACATTCAATAGCCTTCTGTCTGTAACTAAACGATGAAGTATTTGCTGATCTTGGAACCATAGGCAAATCGGTCTGTAACTTTTTCAAAAGCATCTTTTCATGTTAGGGAGGAAAATGTAAATAAGAAATGTAATTTAATTTTGTTTACAAACTATAGGGGGTATAACATTAAACAAATTGACTGAACAGCTTATCATATGTATAACAATTTGGGCAGAGGGGAAATGGGCAGCTCAGCTATGGCTTAAGAATTCTGGTGGATTTGTTTATTTGCTTTGCTGCTGATTGTTACAAAACCACGTATCTGGCTACTCTGGTGACTTGTTATTATAATCAGAAATCATCATGGGTTGCCACTTGTTCCTGGAATCAGTTCTTGGTTCTTTCTGTTGATTAATTTTATCCAGATTTCTTAAGTAAACAACAACACAGGCCACCTTTGACTATGTGGTTCAAAATCCTGTTAGGGAATTCTATGACTCTGAAGCACATTTGAAATTGCATAGCAGAGCACGATAACAAATCTGAAAGCATTATGAATTTTCTGCTATAACAATCCATCAGTAGCAAGACAAAAATTGGATTATTATCAAGTGTTATCAAGGAACAATTTTTAGTTGAACAACTTCTTCATTTTAGCCAGATGGGAAACTTCAAATTCCTAGATTCAAAAGCAAAGTCAAGATATGATTTTCAAAGACCAAAAGGAAAAATTGTTTGGATTTCCTCTTGGGAATGACATCTATATGAGAAGCAAAAATAAATTCTCTAAAGGAGAATCCATACTCATATTTGCATTCTCACTCAAATCTTGCAGCCAATCATTTTTAATGGATCACTTTCTGAGAATTACTTTAAAATATTTCCAAAATATCATTTGAGGGAAAGATACCTCAAGAATTGCAGTTATGAAATCTCTTGTATTTGATTTAATAAAGAACTTCTCTTCTTTTCAATAGAATCATTTTATATGTAATAGTTAAATTTAGACAAAGAATAAAATAGCATATTAGCTAATGCATCTGGAATGGTTGTGCCCATCAGGTAGTTTATTATTGATAGAAGCTAGAAATATTTATGAAAAACTGTATTCCTAATTTCACATTCACCTTTAAGAGAATAATGAATCACCCTATAGTCTACAACTGAACTTTCTCACCTGGTTCTGTGCTGACTCAGATTAAAAAAATTACCTGTGTAAGAGTCAGATTCCAGAGTTGAGTATTCTTTACTATGTGTGTATTCTCTTATTTCAGTGAAGAAATTCTTTTGTTATATTTGTCTCCAGAAATTCTTAAATTTTGAATTTTGGATGTACCCTTGAGGTTAATTATGACATGTTACACTGATTTTGGTTGTTTTGGTATAATAGAAACCACATATTTCTAAGTTTCCTGATAGCCATAAAAAGTTTTAGAAATAGTTTCTATTCTATCGAAAAAAATCTAATTTGTCTAAGAAACATTCTGTATGGATCTTAAAATTAGTTTAGTTCCTGAAATATAATCAGAATAAATTTTTTGTTGGGTCTGAAAATAGATTTTTTTGAACTACCAAGGTATATGTTAAATTAATTTGTTTTCAGTGACTTTACAAAACATAAATTGACTTGTTATTTTAAAATTAAATGGCAAATGTTATCCTACGTGATAATATCGAACACTCACACACCGCTCTGAATGGTAAAAATTTCCCTGTGTATAGTTTGTATGTAACATCCCTAGAGTCAAAATTGTTAGATACTTGCAAACACTCTGAATGTTTTGAATGAGCAGACCGATGGCAATGCTCTCTTCCAGCTTTGCCCAAATTTGTCACCCACACAAACGGACTAGCAGCCAAGATTGCCTCTTTTCCCTTAGGATACAGGAGCACAAGTCTGGGTTGTAAATTTTCCATAAGTTTTCCTCGATGAAGCATTGATTCGTACTCATTTAGTCTTAATGATTAATTATTATTGTAATCATTTTTTGTGTCTGCTATTGCTAGTCTCACGTTTACTAAGACAAAAATCTTTATGAGTCATAATATTTGAAGTTCAGAATTGCATTGACCCCTTCATGTTAAACTTAGTGATCAAAAATTGGGAGGAGGGTCCAGTCAGAGGAAAGTGGTCATGCAAATTTGTGATGTGTGGCTTTCCAGAGAAAAGTCAGAAGAGAGCACATGACTGGAGGTTGGGACACATTTTCAAAGCAAAAAGTTACTCAAGGGCCAGACTGGGCCCAAATGCATAGACCTTTATCACCGATATTGCGTGATGTATGTTAACAACATGTTGATTGGATCTGCTTTTGTGAGACGGTGATTCTGGCTGATGTGCTGTTCACGTACAGTGAACCTGATTTTAAAAACTCTACAATAGTGAAAGAAACAGGTGATTATAGTCACAAACCACTCGGCTACAAGAGAAAATGCTATATTTGCGAGAGTTCCTCTGAAGACATGCTAGAATTAAATTATTGATTATGCATGAGTGCTGAAGAAAAGCCTGGGATCTTAAGCACTCCATTAAGAAAAGAGAGAACTGGGTGGCACCTGTAGCTCAAGCAGCTGAGGCGCTAACCACATACACCAGCCTGGTCCTGCCAAACAATGATTAACTACAACCAAAAAAATAAAATAAAATTAGCCAGTCGTTGTGATAGGTGCCTATAGTTCCAGCTAGTTGGGAGGCTGAGGCAAGAGAATAACTTACGCCCAGGAGTTTGAGGTTGCTGTGAGCTGTGATGCCACAGCACTCTACCCAGGGTGATAGCTTGAGGCTCTGTCTCAAAAAAAAAAAAAAAAAATGAAAGAAGAGAACATGGAAAGGAAAGCAAAAGAGAATACAGTGGGTCAGCTCTATGGGGAGAATGTTGAAAGGACAGCATGACAGACGGTTGGAAATCCCCAATAGGCACTTACTGAGGTGAGTTTAGGGCTCAGCACACATCAGAGTTTGAAATAGTTTGGAGGGTTGATCACGATAGTCACAGCAATGGTGGTCATGGAGATTGTTGAGATAAATCCAAGGACGCACATACATTATACACAGATATGTGTGCGTATATGTGTGTGTATATAAATATGTAAATGATTTCCAAACCAACCGATTGTAGAAAACTTAAGATAAACCAAGCGATTTTGTCTATAAAATGCTAACTAAATCATCTGATATTTCTCCCGAATTGATTGGTTTTGCTGTTCTAATTATAACTCAACTAGACCCTGGTGGTCTTAAGAATTAATGGATTTTTAAAATAGGATAAATCTGTTTTCTTTCTCTATAACAGCACTTACAGTCATTACAAATACAAATTCTTTTCCTTTTATCTACTTAAAATTCTTCATTATAACTCATTGCATAATATCTGGAAGGTTTTGATACAAATATGAAACTACTAATTCCTACTCTTTTATTTCTAATTTTATTATTTCTAGTCTGATTAGATATTATAGTGAATAAAACTTTTGCAAATGCTATTTGCTTTGATTTAGTTCTTTAGAAGATTTTTCTTGTAGTGTTTTTTATATACTTCTCCAACTGTTAAATGCAACTTACCTCATGCAAAGACAAAAATACGGCTAAAAGAATGAATAACCACAAGCCTAGAGAAATACAGATACCAGAATATAAGCACCACAGCTTGATTTAGTAAGTACATTTTTGTTCACATCAACCAGATTAAATTTTAATGACTATATTATTTGCAAGGGGGATAATCATGCAAAACATTCCATTTTTATATCTTGTTTTCTTATGAGATTACAATTTAGTAGAGAAAAATACATTAATATCAGATATTGTGAATTTATCTCTATATGGAGAATGAATGGACTATTTCAAAGAACGTCTAAATCATCATTTACTTCATCCATATCATTGCTAGGTTAAAATTCTGCATGTTGTTTGACTTGGTGGAAAAGGGCTTAGCACACTTTTGCTCCAGCTTTATCCTGTTATCTTATTTCATTTAATTTTCTTGAAAGTAAGTATTCTACTATAATCTAAAATAATGAAGATGGCAAATTTTGAATTTTAAAGAGAAATGGAATATATTAACTCATTTTTAAGCAGTTGAAAACAAAGTTTTTCTAGTCAAAAAGATGATTTCCTTTTAACTTTTCAAACATTTCATAGAATTTTAATTTATGCTTTGTGCTATATAAGGATTTTATAGATTATACTTTGCTTCCTTAGGGATTTCAAGGCAAGACCGGACCCCCTGGACCAGGAGGAGTTGTTGGGCCACAGGTATATTCTTTTACTTTATTTCCCTAGTAAGAATTGTTTTTTTGATTTATATTTTTATTTTATTAACTTAGTGTAAAATCTTCCCATCTTATTATGATTCAAATGATGCATTTTTTATTTCAAATATGATTTATATATATGCAGCTTGTCTATTTCGAAGGAAATTCAGCAACTATTACTTAACCAAAACAACTTTTCAATTGTCTGTATCAATAAAAGAGAACAATAAAATAATGAATGAAATCAAAAACTTCACGCTGAATTTAACACCAAATCCTGATCACAGCACCACCTGCAAATTAAAAAAAAAAAGTTCTTTATAATAGATTGGTCACCACCAATTTGCAGAATTTTAAGGTACTGTAGACAAAACGGCTTCAGATTTTTTAGTATAGGTTAGATTTAGAAGTATAATATAGTAGAAATACAGAGTTCTGAATATCAAAGCATTCTAAAAATTTAATATTTGTAACATATTACCTGTTTCCTAAAATTTTGGTCTTAGCAATGAATTTTATCAAGGATAAAATATTAGTTGGCTGTCTTTGAGTATGTGTGAGAGAATGGAAAAAATATATTTCTTTCAAGATAGGTTGAAGAGTCTCAAAAGTTGATACAATATGCTGAATTATGGTATTAAATAATAAGAATAATTTATAGTAATAGAAAATAGTTTTTTTTTATTCTCTGGCAAAGCATAATGAATGACAGGGACACATTTTGTCTAATCAACTGGAATTTTTCCCCACTAATAAAAAATTTTAGTAAGAGCGGTTGAATGTAAGTGTTTTAACTATTTAATTGCTCTTTAAGAGTCTTTTCTCAGCCTATAAGTAGTTCTCAAAATAAATAGTAACTCGTTCTCTCTCACACACACACATACACACATACTCAAGAAACAAAATCTGCTCACTTTAGCAATATATACGACAGAAGCAAAAAGGAAGAACTCCTGGATTGGTCGATCATTCATTTCAGAGCTTAATGCCGAGTCAAGAGAAATATTAAATGTTTGTTCTTTGTCATGGAAACAGCATGTGCATAAGAACGAAAGCTTCTTTCAAACGGCTTATTAATGAATGAATTAATTATTATATATTCCTTTAAAAATTAGAAAGCTTCCTCCAAAAATACTTTTATTTTTCTATAAAACAATGTTGTAACTATTTTAACAGGAAGAATTATTCCTATTACATGTAATATCCAGGAACAGAAGTGGAGTTAGTGTCTGTGTAAAATGTAAACATCATGAGACTTACCCGAGTATTTCAGAGGCTCCTATCTTTTGAAAATTCTCCTCTGCCTAATGTGACATCTAAAACTTCTGATACCTATGTTTTTTTTTTTTCGCTCCCCTACTTTCAGGTATGAAAGTAAGATATTTTACTGAGTGTACATCTTCCCTGGGTTAATTTTTATTGGCATCTTTAGGAAAGAAAATCCAACTTCCTGTTTTAAATGGAACTGTGTTTCATATTAGGACAAAGGATTTAATGGGAACAGTGTTGATGGCAGAACTTGGTAGTCACCCTTTTCTGTGTGTAGTTACGGGGATGTCTGCTCACTTTTGTCTTGGTGGTAATAGCTATCCTCCACTAAGGATTAATTTTATCGCCCTGTCTGTTGAAATTCTGACGTTCACGGATTTAAGAAAAAAAAGTTCTTTGTGGGAAAATTTTGGTAATTTTTGGAATTTGTGGTAAGGTAAGGATTTTCAGCAAAACATACTTAAAGAAATTTAAAGTTAGAAATGTATATCCAAAGTTGGGGAAAAGTGTTCTTTTTCAGAGATTAAAAGGTAAGAATATGTTGGTCTTTTAGAAAAGTAACAGAGAATAATATTTCATAAACAACTTTAGTAGCACATTCCACTGTTTTATAACCTTAGCATCTGGATATTTTTCTTTCATGTATCTTTGACTTAAATCCGTCATTTTGCTTTATTCTAAGTGCAGAGAGAGAGCAACCGATCACCATTCTCTATTTATACTTGAAAGCTTCTTATATTCCAGCACCACACAAGGGCACCTCTCAGGGGATGCGTAAATGACCTGCCGTTTCTCACTTTGGCATTTGCTGCAATTTAAACCAGCTGGTTATTTGTTATAGCCTTTGGCCAGCAGTGATTGCCAGCCCAGACTCAAGCCTGCAGGATCCCCTTGCCCTATTCCTTCGACTCTGTCAAATGAATATAGATTAGCAGTAGAGAGGTTTTGAATCCCTGGAAATTCCAAGGAGAACCACTTTGGTTGTTTGGGTTTTCAGGGACCTGTGCTAATTTCCAAGCAGTTGATTCATTGAGTACCTACCAGTATGTCTCCTAGGCCTCTTTACCCCTTAGTTGATTTGACACCTCTTATACTAAAAAGAAGGGATGGGATGGAAACCATGGTTAACAAACCCACAGTTTTGACAGTACTTGGACTGACCTTCCTCTGCAGGAGTTTTGGTAGTAAGCATCAAAACATCCCTTTGGACTTTACATATTTCCCTTCTATACTCAGAGTCTAACGAAGCTCACATGTAATCTCTTCGGACTCCTATCAGCTATGCCTCAGTGCTTTATTTAAAGTGTTTTGTAGGGCGTTAGGACGATAAATACGAATGACAAACTTTTGTGAAAGTTAGTGATATATATTTTGAGTTCATTGTAATCTAATGTGTTATTGTTTATCTAATTTAGGGATCAACTGGTGAGACTGGTCCCATAGGTGAACGTGGGCACCCTGGCCCTCCTGGCCCTCCTGGGGAGCAAGGTCTCCCTGGTGCTGCAGGAAAAGAAGGTGCAAAGGTACAACACGCTCCAGAAGATTTGGGGGGTCAAAACTTCCATTGGCTCCTTGCTGTCCTTCTCACCACTTGTCCATAGATTCTCTGCATTTGTGGTATAAGATTAAATGCCTATTCAGAAAGATCTGTTGGCATAGTATTTGGTGTGAATTTATTGTACTTGAAGACATTAAAAACAATAGTCACCATGGGTCACAAAGTCATCAATTTATGTCTACTGTTAGGTGTTGGTACTGGTCAGTTCATTTTCATGTATATGGCATTCTGTAGAATACTCCCATCATTTACTTATAGAAGGTTAGAGATAATAGCAATTTTGTTTGTAGAACCTGCTTTTTATTGATGGAGGTATATTATTCTCTTTAGGGTGACCCAGGTCCTCAAGGCATCTCAGGGAAGGATGGACCGGCAGGCCTGCGTGGTTTCCCAGGTGAAAGAGGTCTTCCTGGAGCTCAGGTATGATCAGGGTACATGTGTGCACATACATACTCACATAGACAGCGTGTAAGGGAAATTGCTCATTAGAAGCCTTTTTCTAGAAGCCTTTTTCTCAGAATGTAGCTAAAGAGGAATGAGAGGATATATGTAAACCCATGCATTTCATTATCTTTATATATGTATCTATGTATATTTGTGCCTAAAACACTTCTAGACATTCTCATTTTATCAAACATCTCTTCCTACTTATTTATTTTTTAAATTCACACCAGGGCTCATTCTCTTTTTCTTTTCACTTTTTCCAGGGTGCACCTGGACTGAAAGGAGGGGAAGGTCCCCAGGGCCCACCAGGCCCAGTTGTAAGTATGATGATGATAAACAGCCATGCCATCTATGGTTGCAAATTACAGCTCTTCCTTCATTACTCTCACGCTGTGATTCCACAGTGTGTGGGGAAGAAAATAAACACATGTCAATCAAATCAGTCAATGCCTGGTTTCTACTAATTGCATGCACTAATGAGTGCAGAGATAGAAGGGCCTGGATGATTGGAAATATTTGCTTCTGCTGCTGTCAGGAGGTAAAAGGAGCCATAAATAAATCATAATTATGAGTAATAGAAACTCATGGTCATGGGCGGCTGTGGCTTGAAAATTTTACTCTATCCATCTCTTACCTTCATTTTAAAACTAGTCATAAAAGAAGATTTGATTTCTTACATGTTATAATCCATCATCTTTTTTTTTTTTAGATTTTTGCTTTTTTTTCTATTTGTGTCTTTTATTATTATTTTTCATTAAATCATAACTTTGTACGTTGATGCACTTATGGAGTTCAGGGTACTGCTTCAATATACAATGTGAAATGCTTACATTGAACTAAGTAACACATCCATCACAATTATACTCATTTCTTAATAGTTTTGAAATGTACCATTGCATCATGCACATTAGGTGAGGTGCCCCCAAATACCCTACCTCCTCCTTCCTTTCCTACCCTCCCTTCTCTCTCCTCTTCCTTTCTACTGTCTGGACTATAGTTATGTTTTACCATTCATATGAATATGTAGGTGAATATTGGTTTCATAGTACTATTGACTACACTGGATACTTTTGTTCCATTCTTGAGATACTTTACTAAGAAGAAGATGTTCCAGCTTCATCCAGGTAAACATAAAGATCTGAAGTCTCCATCCTTTTTATGGCTGCATAGTATTCCATGGTGTACATTTACCACAATTTGTTAAAACATTCATGGGTCTATGGGCACTTGAGCTGTTTCTATGTTTTGGCTATTATGAATTGGGCTGCACTAAATATTCTGGTACAAATGTCTTTGTTGTAAAATAATTTTTGATCATCTGGGCATATACCTAGTAGAGGAATTGCGGTATCGAACAGTAGGTCTACTTTTGGTTCCTTGAGTATTCTGCAAACATCTTTACAAAAAGGGCGTATTAGCTTGCATTCCTACTAGCAGTGTAGAAGTGTTCCCTTCTCTCTGCATCCACGCCAAAGTCTGTAGTTTAGTTTTGGGATTCTGTGATGAGGGCTAATCTTACTGGAGTTAGATGATATCTCAAAATGGTTTTGGTTTGCATTTCTCTGGTGATTAAGGATGATGAGCATTTTTTCATGTGTTTGTAGGCCATGCGCCTATCTTCATCAGAGAAGTTTCTGTTGCCTACATAGAAATGGGATTATTTGTTCTTTTCTTATTGACTAGTTTGAGTACTCTATAGATTCTAGTTCTCAGACTTTTGTGGGAAGCATAACTTGCAAAAATCTTCTCCCATTCTGAAGGTTGTCTCTTTGCTTTACTTACTGTATGCAAAAGCTTTTTAGTTTGATCAGATCCCAGTAATGTATTTTTGGTGTTGCTTCAATTGCCCGTGGCAGGTGGGGGCGGCTCCTCCTCATAAAATGTTCTCCCAGGCCAATTTCTTCAAGTGTTTTCCCTGCACTCTCTTCTAGTATTTTTAGTTTCATGTCTTAAGTTTAAATCTTTTATCCAGTGAGAATCAATTTTTGTTAATGTTGAAAGGTTAGGGTCCAGTTTCAGTCTTCTACAGGTCACCAGCCAGTTTACCCAGCACCATTTGTTAAATAGGAAGTCTTTCTTCCACTGAATATTTTTGATAGGCTTGTCAAAGATCAAATGATGGTAAGTCAGCTGGGTTCATCTTTTGGTTCTCTATTCTGTTCCATAAATCTACGTCTCTGTTTTTGTGCCAGTACCATGCTGTTTTGATCACTATTGATTTATAGTATAGCCTGAAGTCTGGTAATGTGATACCTCCTGATTTGTTCTTATTTCTGAGTAACGTATTGCTATTTGAGGTTTTTATCTGATTCCACATAAAACGAAGTAATATTTTTTCAAGTTCTTTAAAGTATGACAATGGTGCTTTAATAGGGATTGTGTTAAACCTGTAGATTGCTTTGGGTAGTACGGACATTTTAACAATGTTGATTCTTCCCAGCCAAGAGCATGGTGTTTTTCCATTTGTTAACATCTTCAGCTATTTCTTTTCTCAGAGTTTCATGGTTCTCTTTATATAGATCTAGGACTAAAGAATTCTAATGTGCATCCAGAGTAGTGATGACTTCAGGGCATTGATCTGTTTGCAGCAGAATTAAAGGTGCAGGAATTGTTGGAGATAGAAGCAGCAGGCCTGATAACCACAAACAAACCAGCTAGTTCAACTCCCTCCTCCCCTAAGAAAGTAGTTTCCAATGAGGTAGTTGAGTTTGAGGGTAGGACAGGTTGGGTCCTACACTGAACTAACACTCCTATTCTCAGTCCTGAGTTTGTCCCTTGACCTTTAGCATGAACTCTAAAATTACTAACTTTCTGTTAAAATTCTAGCCCCAGCTCTTCCTCTGTTTTTTCTTCCCAGAGGCTGGAGGCTGAAGATTCCATATTATATTTAGATTTCCTGGTCGAGGCATCTCCAGCTAATTATCCTGTGCCTGCTTCTCTGTGCTAAGAATGCATCAGCATCTTCAGAAGGTCACTGTGTCCTGCCTTCTCAACAACTGGTAGCAAAGAAATGGAGGTTGACCTATCAGCAGCTCAGGACCTGCCTCCTCTGCATGTGTGTGGCCTCTTTGGGTATATAAAATGTGTGTGAGAGAAAAAGAGAGAGAGAAAAAACATGAAGGTGCATATCCAGAGAGGTCATTTATTTATCTGGTCACTTACAAAGCCCTTATCATGTCCCATCTCTATTGTAGGTAAGAGAGATACAGCAGAGAACAAGGCAATGTTCTGCCATCATGGAGCTTAATTCTAGGTGGGGAGACACCAGCAGTCACACGTCCAATGTGTAAATTCAATTGTTTCCAGAGCCTAACCAGTGCCCCAAAGTGTGATGAAGAAGGTAAAACAAAACAATTGGACGGAACATGACTCAGGGAATGTGCCATTTTGGGTAGAATGATATGAGAAAGTCTGCCTTAGAGAAGACTTTTAGGGGGTATGTAGATGTCACCAAACCGTAGTTGATAATCTAGATCATCATCAAGTAAAAACTTTCTCTGTTGATGTTTGAAATTTCCTAAGTCTGTACTGTCATAACAGTAGCCATTATCCATCTGCAGCTGTTGAACACTTAAAATGTAGCTGGAGAAACTGGGAAATCGTATCTTTAATTTTACTGACTTTTTATTGAAATAGCTGCTTGTGGCTGGTGACTTACATAATAATAGACTACACAGATCCAGACACTTAATATAAGACCTGCATGATGAGACAAAGCCCGCTCTGCAATGATGGAGGAAAGACCATTTCAGGATAAAGAAAAAGAAAATACCAACTCCCAACAAGGGAAGGCATTTAGAATTTTTAGAGACAGAGAGAAGGACAGTGGTGCTTGGACCTTGATGAAATGGTATTTGAGGTTAGAAAATACATAGGGTATTGTAGATCATGAGAAGGGGGTTATATTTTGGTAATATGATGAGAGATTACTGCAAGGACTTAACCAAGGGAGTGATGTAATAAAAATAACACTTGGGTGCATATTTTTTGTTTGAGCAAATTGATGAGGTACATGAGAAAAATTGTTACATGTTTATAATGAGTAGTGGTCAAGTCGGGGTATTCCAGGTTCCATCACTGAGTACAACATGTTTTTGTTAAGTATGGTCATGAAACCTTTAATTTATTCCTTGTGTCTTGCTGTATGTTTGTATCCTTTAACCCCCTCCACCTTCCTCGCCACCCCCTTACTCCTCTTTCCCAGTCTTTAGTCTATTTTTCCATTCTCTGCCTCTGTGGTGTGTTCCAAATTTTTAGCTCCCACTTAGAAGTGAGAATATGCCATATTTGCCTTTCTGTGCCTGGCTTACTTCACATAAAATAATGACCTCCAATTCCATCCATGCTGCTGTGAATAACATGATTTCCTTCTTTTTTTACGTCTAAAGAATATTCTATTGTGTATATAGTCCCCATTTTCTTTATCCATTCATCCGCCAGTGGGCACTTAGTTTGATTCCATGCCTTTGCTATTGTCAAAGTGCTGCAATAAACATGCAAACACAGGTATCTCTTTGATATACAGATTTCTCTTCCTGTGGGTAGATACCATGTAACCAGTAGTAGAATTGCAGAAATGGCCTCACTAAAAATTTCCGCAGTGGCTGCACTAGCTTGCATTCCCACCAGCAGCATGTAAGACTTCTTAGAAAGATTTCATAGATAGGTTTTATGTGTATTGGCTCACACAATCCTCACAATAGTACCAATGAAAAATTATTGTTATTTTAGGAAATTCATTTTTATATGGAAAAGTGGAGGCATAGAGAGGCTAAATGAATAACAGGCATGACACAATCTGCAAATAGTAGAATTAGTATCTGAACCCAGGCAATTAGTACTGAACCCAGTGCACCAGAATCTGTGCACTCAGTCACCTATCCTGACTCCCTCTCGGCTAGTGTTAGCTTTTCAAAACTCACTCTTGTCCGGTGTGGAAAATGACACCTAGGGGGACAGGACAGGGAAAAACAGGCTGTTGGAGTAGTAGAGGCTAGAGATGACAGCACATAGACTAGGGTATTGGCATGGGAGTGATGGGATGAAGGAGTCAACTTTATTTAAATGTGTTTTAGAGACAGAGGCAACTGACAATCTTCCTATATGTGCTTATTAGATGTGTCAAAGAGTGAGCAAGGAAAAGCAGAATCACTGCTGGCTCTTAGGCTAGGGACAAAGCACTTGAGTGGATAGTGGTGGGACCTGGGCTATGGGGAGATGAGGGGGGATGCTGGAGTGACCCTCTTTAGGACATCTATTGGGTTTGCTTCTGCGTCTCAATTTGGACACATTTTTCTTTCTCCCTTCTTTTTTATTCTTCTTTCTCTTCTTTCTCCCTTTCTTTTCTTCTTCCTTTCTTATTTCTTCTGTGATGCAACAAATATTTATTGAGACATACTCGATGCCAGACACTGAACAAGGTGCTGGGACTACTGACAGACAAACAGACTATACACCAGAAAATAAACATATAAACAAGATAATTTCAGATAACAGTAAGCCTTGTGGAGTGAACAAAATAGGCCGATGTGAAGGAGTGATTTTTAGATGGGGTTTGGGGGGTGGGAGTTCTTCTATGAAGGGGTAATATTTGCTTCGAGATCTGAATAAGAGAAGGAGCCAATTACGGGAAGAGCAGGGGGAAGGGAGAGAGAGAGAGTTAGTAGGGAGAGAGCCAAGGCAGATACCAAGAGTGATAGAGACTCTAGGGGATTGGCATGCATGAATATCTGATAATATAAGAATCTTCACAGCACAGTGTGTACTAGTATGTATGTTTGTGAATACCTAAGTAGGTGTGTACTTATTTCCTTTCCTATCTGTCATTTCTCCATCTGTTACATGATCAGATTGATTGGTTCAAAAATCTGTTTAGTATTTCACTCAAGCTGTGACAGCCAGGTCTAAATGCAGGCAGATAGCACGCACTAATTAATTTCTGATTCTATCTACATCATTGGAACTCGAGCTCTTGATTTGGGGCTGCAACTTTCTGAAGGAAACAATTCAAGGGCAACATAGAAGGCTTTTGCCTGGGCACTGTGCAGCAGAAGATTTTCCTGCTCTCCTAGCCAAATTTAGAAAGAGGGGACTTCAGGATCAAATTTATTCAGCAGAAAGTACATGTTCCCTTCAAAACTGTATCTCAGTCTCAACCAAACTCTGGAGCTGATGCATGTCAGTGTGGCAACACACACTTGTTCCACACAAAGACGTTCACACCTGTCATGTGCATGGATGGATGCCTCCATCTTGACTGACTTACTTTACAAGTTCCTGCAGCCAGGCCTTATTAATCCCAGGGACACGTGCACCACTAAAACATCAGGTGTCTTGACCAAACAGTATCTGTCTTGCTAACCAGTTTTCTTGGATCTCCAGGAAGAAACATGTATAAATTATTTATAAAAAATAAATTCATTTTAAGGTTGAACATGAGATAAAAGGTAAATGACCTCACTCACCATCCACACAGGTTGGAAGACAGCATTTTCTGAGAATGCACAGAGAAGAACCGGGCTTCATACGGAACAGCAGCAATAATCCACACTCCTGCTGTGTGGTTAATTCCTTCCTTAGGCACCCTGCTAAGTGTGTCCTAAGCACTACCACTTTGACATGATAAAACATGCTCTGAGATTGATCTTAGTTGTGATCTTCATTTTGTATGATGAGGAAACTGAGGTTTGAGGTGGGTAAGTAGATCTTTCAAAGTCACATACAGGGAGGATCAAAGAGCGAGGGTTACAGGGACAGAGAGAGAGAGCAACATGGAGAAGAGAGAGAGTTACGTGGAGAGTTACGTGGAGAAGCTGGAGGGTTATTTACCCAGGGAGGTAGACAATAGCTCCAAAGGGGAATGAGTGAAGGTCTGGAAAATCCACTGGTAGACCTCCATCAAGAAAATATGGAGGGTTTGGTGCCCATAGCTCAATGGTTAGAGTGCCTTCTCCATGCAAAGGGGTAGCAGGTTTGAACCTGGCCTGAGCCTACTAAACAGAAAAAAGGAAAGAGGGAGAATATGGAGGTCAGGCCTTGTGGCTCATGCCTATAGTCCTAGCACTATGGGAGGCCAAAGCAAGAGGATTTCAGGAGTTCAAGACCAGCCATTTCTACTAAAAATAGAAAAATTAGCCAGGCATTGTGGCAGGCACCTGTAGTCCCAGTTACTCTACTCAGGAGGCTGAGGCAGGAAAATCACTTGAGCCCAGGAGTTTGAGGTTGCTCTGAGCAATTATTATGCCACTGCACTCTACTAAGGGTGATAGGATGTTTTGACTCTCTTTCAATAAATAAATAAATAGGATTTGGGAGTATTTTGCAAGGCAGGTAGAACAAGGGAATGAGTAGTCCAGATAAAGGCAAGGCAACATTTGAATGAAAACTGGGCAGATTGGTGGTCTCCTTCATAAAGAGCAGCTTCTCCAGACTGCAGAGGCTCAGAGTTGTGAGGGTGCACACAGTTTGAGGTTGTAGGGCTTAGACATGCATGGGGGCGAGGGGACAGAGGCAGATTCAGAAGAGCAAACAGGGCTCGGATCAGCTGCAGCATGCAGGTGAGGAGGGAAGGCTGACAGCATCCCTGAGGCGGTGAGGAGCTGACACACAGCTGGGAGTGGAGCGTGAGGTGGGGAGACCAGGAGCGCGGGCTTCCCTAGAGGAGCCCGCTGGTGTCACTGTCTGTTCAGCTGTGAGTACAAGGTACATATGCAGGTGTGCTGACACCTCTGTAATTGTCATTTAATTGTTGCACCTGCCCGTTGAAATGCTGAGCCTGAAGACAGAAGACACAATAAAATGGCTAATAGTGGTTGGGGTGTGAGGTTCTGCAGAGGGTTAGATGTGTATGAATAAGGTAGCAGAGAAGTGCAAACCAAGGGGTATCCCCAGTCAGGGGCAGGTGAAGTGTGTTCCATAATCTTGTTTAAAATCAGCCAACATATTTGTGTTATAACCTCTGAAGTGAGGTGGTTCAATCACACAAGAGAAAGGGGCAGAGGGAGAGTTGCCAGGATGAGCACACTGATGTAAGCTGAGGTTGTAGGCAGGCAATAGTTTAGATTTGAGATACACGCTTCCCAATCTGTGTTCCTGAGAATTATTCCAAGTTGTTACCACCTCCCTGTAGATACCAAATATTGAGTATAAACTAAGTTGTAGTTAGATCCATGCATACACACACACACACACACACACACACAAGGCAACCTTTCCAAAATGTAGATTCAGTGATGATTCAATCAAAAAAGGATTATTGAATTCATAGCTTTCTGTCCATATGTGCTTTAGTCTAAATCAAATGATATAACAAACTTAAATTACGTTTTGTGCTGGTCTGTTGATGGTTAATGTCATGTGGTGGTCTGTGGATGGTAAAGATGAGTGATTCCATGCAGAAAAGTCAGAGATGACAGAGAGAGATAAAATTGTGTGGCATAAGGCCTGGGCCCAATGGAATAAACAAGCTCTGCCTAGTAATGAGATTTCTCTGACACTTGGGCATCTCAGAGTGGCAAGAAGGAGATTTCCAGTTAGGATATGTAGCAAACCCACTGGAGAGATGGTTTTTTGTGAATTGCAGTTATTATTTACGTAGAGTGCCTATATGAGTCAACCACTGATAGTAACTTAGGTTAAGAATTTGAGCACTCCTTCACTCACTCAACATACAGATTTGTTTGCATTTATTATGCGCTCCATTGTACTAGCAGTTACAACCAGAGGGGTCATTACCAATACATTGTTTCTTGTGAAAGAACATGAGATGTTACCATCCAAGTTCCACACAGGATAAAACAGAGAATCAAAGACAGGAAATGAGGTGTGCAAAGCACGTGTAGTGCAGAGATGGAACCCCGAGACTCAATCCCCAGCCACAGGCCTCTTTCAAGAGGAGGATGCACTGAGGCAGCTTCTGAAAGAGTTGACTAGGGACTCGAATCCAGCCCACCCTCAGCCACTGAAACTCACGGACCACTGTGAGTTCCTAAGAGATTAGACAGATCTCTCAAGCTATTTTTACTATTTCAGAAAAGGAAAACTCCTTAAGGGCAAGGTCTTACTCTTCGTTTGTCTCCTGATATTAATACTAGCACAGTGCCTGGCACACTAAGTTGCCAAATTCATGAAGAATTGTGTTCTTTCCTTCTCTCTCTCCCTGCCCCCACTATAACTAAACTTTGAGTATAGGGACCTTGGTTTTTTACTGTTAAAAAACACTAATAAATGGGCAGCACCTGTGGCTCAGTGAGTAGAGCACTGGCCCCATATACCGAGGGTGGTGAGTTCAAGCCCAGCCTAAGCCAAACTGCAACAAAAAAATAGCCAGGTGTTGTGGAGGGCACCTGTGGTCCCAGCTACTTGGGAGGCTGAGGGAAGAGAATCACCTAAGCCCAAGAGCAGGAGATTGCTGTGAGCTGTGACACCACAGCACTCTATCGAGGGCAACAAAGCGAGACTCTTCTATAAATAAATAAATAAATAAATAACACTAATAAGCATTGTGTATAATATATAGTGCTGATATAAAAATAAATAAATTTATAATTACTTGCATAAGAAATGGATTCCAAAACTCAGATCCCACGAAGGGAAACAGGGTAGTCCCAGAGATCAATATGGAAATCTGTTAAGAGCATGGGAAAAAGACTTTCAATCCTCCATGGTAGACTAGCACGTTGGTATCATCCAGGGTTGTGGGACATGTTCATAACACCCACACACTCTTCCAAGCATCAGGGAAAGTGCCACATGCCTGAATCTACCAGGCTGCTTCTCTCTGGGGCCCAATGCAAGAACATGAACGTGGGGGGCATCATATTACGTGTGACCAGCTCCTGACTAATGAAGGAGTAAAAACTCACGTAAAGTTGACAAAAAAACTCTAACATCCCCTCCAAAGAGCCAGGAGCCAAATTGTCACAGAGGTGGAAATGGCCTGGAAAGAGTTTTTCTCTTTTCCCACTTCTTTTTGTCTTTTATTTCCCTTCTGAACACAAAGTAAAAAGAAGTTGCCCCATGGGATCAGCAGTGCCCTTAACTTCTGATCTTTTGAGATGACGTCCATCCATAAGTGATTCATGACACTTGGGTGTTCTCAGGAGAGAGTAATATGCATCATTTTTCCAAATAGTCCTCTTCTCAAAATGAAATACATTCTCATAAGTCCCCCTTCTCCTTTCTGTCTGCTGGCTCTACTGGGATCCCAAACACTTATCTCATTCCTTTATAATTAAATCTTCAGAAGTTCATCTGCGGTGGTTTTGTCTTAGCAGAACCATCAAGAAAAACTTGAAGAGAATTCAGGTCTCTCTCCCATGGTGCCTACAGAGGCATAAACCCTTTATCCCCAATGTTGACAGCAAAACCTCTGGACCCTTTTGCTCCCTGTTGTCTTCCTGCCCATCACGTCCCTCCTGAACTCCTTCCCTCATCACCTGGCTGGGTCACAAATATGGCCCATGGCTTGAGCACTCAGGAGCATCCTCACTTTCCTCATCTCTTGGCCTTTCTGCCACCCTGCCTGACACAACCCCAGAATATACACCTGGCCCCTCAGCACTGAGTAGATTATCGTCATTTCACAATATAATCCCAGGCATGACCTGGATACTTGGTGTCTGTGGATAATTCTCTTCTATAAAATAGATAAATTACTTCTTAGTCCTTAGGTTTTAAGAAAGGTTGTTAGGGCCAGGGGTAGTGGTTCACACTTGTAATCCCAGCACTCTGGGAGGCTGAGGCAGGTGGATCTCTTGAGCTCAAATGTTTGAGACCACTCTGAGCAAGAGTGAGACCTTGTCTTTACTAAAAATAGGAAAAATATCCAAGCATGGTGGTGCACACCTATAGTTCAAGCTACTCAGGAGGCTGAGGCAAAAGGATCACTTGAGCCCAGGAGTTTGAGGTTGCTAGGGTTGCTGTGAACTATGAGGCCAGAGCACTCTAGCCTGGGGTGACAGGGTGAGACTCTGTCTCAAAAAAGGTTCCTGGTTACTAATTCAGATTAAAATCCACATATAGTTTGAACATAAGTCCTCTATTGGTCATTATTCAGAGCCATCTCAGACAGCTCTTGTGGAGCAGAGCTGCAGGGGACGTAAGAGAATAGCCCTAGTCTTTACATGGTCATAGGGTTTGGTTCTGTTGGTGGCTCTACCCCTCTTTGTGGCATGCATGGGCAGAAGGTCGTCAGAGACTCAGGACTTAGTACCTGTCCATGTGAACATCCACACAGGAGGTTTCCCAAATCCAAGGATTTGTGTTCAGCAATCCCTGCTATTCACCACTCCAGGAACTGTGACACAGCCTTCAGATTGTCGCAGTGGTGTGATGGCACCCACAACAACAATGACAGCAGAGTCTTACATAATGCTCATTATGCTTCAGACAGTCAAGGCAGCACATGCGTTGACTCATTTAATTTGTTAAAAAAAAAAAACTCTTCTAAGATATGTATTACTGTCATCATCACCATCATCATCATCCCATTTTATGGATGGGGAAATGCAGACATAGATGAATTAATGTGCCCAGAGCCACACCTCTAATAAAGGGAAGAGCCTGGACGAAGTCTAGGTAGTGTGATCAGACAAGTGGCTCTTAGATTGGGGTCACTTGGACACCCAAGGGACATTTGGCCATGTCTGTGGACATTTATTGTCATAAATGGAGATTGCTGTGGCATCTGGGGGCCAGAAGTCAGGGATCCTACTGAATAAACATCCTACAGTTTGCAGGACAGTTACTACAACTACTACAGCTACTACTACAATTATCCATCCCAAAATGTTGACAGTGCTGAGTAAGAAACTCTGGGTTAGACCTAGATCTTTGAATCTAAAGCCCTCTAAGAGACTTTGTCAAGGGTTCTTTAAAATCCTTTGCAGTCCATAAAGTAGAGAAACTGCTCACCTCCCCTAGAAATAAAAAATTAGCTAGGCCTTGGGAATAAAGGCCTGACCACCCTTCTTGGTCATGGGCATGTAGATTGGTGGTAGTGGGTGGTTGTAGTAATGAATCTCCAGAGGCAAAATCAAACAGGACAATTTCCTCAATAGTTCACCATAATCCATTGTTTTTTTTCATACATCATCTAGCCACATTCTCTTCCATTAGAGTCCTCTGGTCTCCCCCTACCCACCCATCAAGAGCCTGAAACTTAGCAAATGATCCTATTCTTCTATCACTAGGAATAATGTCCAAGTCCTCAGGCAGGAACTTCCTAAATACTGCCCTTCCTGAAGCTAACCACACCCCTACTGCCAAACCTAAAGACCTTACTGGTTTGTGTCTCATGTGCCCAGGGATTCTTCCCCAGAGTAAAGAATGCCTACTGGACCCTGTTTCTATGCCTAAGGTCACCTATCTTTTCTTGCTCCCTCCAGCTTCAATCGTACCTTCTTATTCTTTGCTACATTGAATAGAGAGAGGTAAGGAGCACAGACCCACTCGGCTGGGTTTCTACTCCCAACTCTGCCATATACATGCTGTGTGACCTTAGATGGAACATTTAATTTCTCTGAGCCTCATTGTATTTGTTAATATCATGGGGAATAACAAGTATCTCCCTTCATAGCCTACTTTAATAGGGATGTTGTCACTACCATCTCGGTGGAATGTCTCTGACAAAGACTGTCATCAAACTTCTCATCCTGAAGACTCTACCTCCCTGCACAAACTCTCAATCAACAAAAATGCATCAGACCTGGGTTTGCTATTTTCTACCACAATGTGGTTTTGAGTCATTTAAACCTGGGATGTTTTCCTCATTGTTTTCGTTATTTAAATTCTTTGTGCATCTTCAAAGCTCAGTTTTTCTATCCCCTTCTCATTGTCCTTCGTTCTCTTATCTTCATTTCTTCTTCTCCGTGCTAATCTCCCTCATCCTTGTTTCTCCTCCTCTTCTTCCTTTCCCTCTGACCCCATACCTCTCTGTCTCCTTCTCTTTCTTGTAGGTGTGTGGCAGTGCAGCTGAGACTCAGCAGATACAATTCTGTTTGAAAAGAGACCTCTGTCCACAGCAGAGATGTCTCGTCTGAACCACAAACCACTTCACTTAATGGGACATCCAGGCCTTTCCTCTAAAGAAGTTATAGTCTGCTGAAGGGCAGACACAGTGCTTGATTTGTCAGCAGCATATACCTAACATCTGGTCCATAATAAGCACCAATATTCAAGGGAATTAATGAGGGAATGAATATTAACACAGCCCTTTCATTGTACAGGAATTGGAAGTCCAAGGAGGGAAAGTCCCTGCCTTAAATTAATTCAACAAGTTCTGTTGTGAAATCAGAACTGCAACTCAGAATCCCTTTTCTCAGCCTAGATTAAGCTGATAGCCTCTGGACCTCAGGTCCATGGGTAGGATTGCTTTTCTTGGGTCTATATTATAACAATGTGGTCTCCAAATGGTTTGACTATTCACCTTTAGGAATTTCAGGATTTAAGAAAATGCATTTGAAAATCATAGTGAACTTTCCAGTATAACTGGGCAGGGCTATGCATCCTTGGACAAGGTTCACTATCTCTCTGACTCTCAGTTTTCACATCTCTATAAAGGGCTCAGGGTACTTGTAAGGTTTAACCTGGTTAACATGTGAAATTGCCTCTCTCAGGGAAAAGCAAATGGCAGGTGCTTCACTGAATTTTTAAGTGATTTTCTTTCCTCAGTGCAGAAGAGCTGGCCTCATGCCCTTGCTCTAATCACCATTCTCTCAGGTTCATCAGAAGGGCTCAGAAAATATTGCTAATTTATGTACCATTTGTTCCACTGCATTTGGGAAAATGTAAGGTGCCCACATACCTCTAATTCAGGCAAGTCAAAGGCAAGCTGTGCTCCTGACCCTTCCAGAGAGAATGGGCACTTTACATCTAATACGGGTTATTGCTTTCTCCCTCGGCATTCGTGATGGTGCCATTTGCTTCAACTGAGGAGGCCCCAGAGAGAGATAACACAAACTGAATGATGTAGCTCGATCTGGCAAGAATTTCTGGGGCTCCTGGACTATGTTTCTGTAAGTTGCAGTGGTCAGTCCTGGATAGCTCACCTTTGTAGCACACATAATGAGTCTCCTTTTAAGATTTAAGGTCAACACCTCCTCGCAGAGTGACCTTGGATCAGCCATGTAACCTTGTTGAAACTTTGTAGTTTGTTGTCAGACTGTGGTGTCAGACAGACCTAGGATTGAATTCCCAACTTCACCTATTGCCGCTTTGGCCAAACAAATCAATCTCACTGGGTCTCTGTTTCCCAATCTCTAAAATGGAGATGATTATGTAAAATTTAACAGCTGGTCAGGTGTGGTGGCTCATGCCTAGCATTCTGGGAGGCCAAGGCAGGGAGATCCCTTGAGGTCAGGACTTTAAGACCAGCCTGAGGAAGACCTTATTTCTACTAAAAATAGAAAAATTAGCCAGGTGTTGTGGTGGGCACCTATAGTCCTAGCTACTCGGGAGGCTGAGGCAGGAGGATTGCTTGATCCCAAAAGACTGAATTTACTGTGAGCCAGACTGATGCGATGGCACCTAGCTTGGGCAACAAAGTGAGACTCTGTCTCCAAAAAATAAAAAACAAAATAAAATTTAGCAGTTAGCATATTAAGAAGCTATTACATACAAAACACTTTTGTAGATATTAGCTTACTTTATCCTGACATATTCCCCATATGAAGAGTATTACAATTAGTATTATGATGTCTTCTTTCCAGATGATGAAATAGAGCCATTAAATTACTTAGGTTAAGTAAATTGCCCAGGATTATACAGCTAGTAGACACAACACAAACCTGGCAAGTTGAGTTAAAAAGTGGTGAGGGGGCCTGGTGCAGTGGCTCCTGTCTGTAATCCTAGCTCTGGGAGGCCAAGGTAGATTGCTTCAGGTCATGAGTTTGAGAGCAGCGTGAGCAAGAGCAAGACCCCGTCTCTACTAAAAATAGAAAAACTGAGGCAAGAGGATCACTTAAGCCCAAGAGTTGGAGGTTGCCATGAGCTATAATGCCAGGGCATTCTACCCAGGACAGCTTGAGACTGTCTCAACAATAAAAAGTACATAGGGAAATCCTCTGGCCTCAGAAAACAGCAATGAATGGAAATGAAGGTTCCTCTAACTGTTAAATTTTATTTTGTTTTTTATTTTTTGGAGACAGAGTCTCACTTTGTTGCCCAAGCTAGGTGCCATTGCATCAGTCTGGCTCACAGTAAATTCAATCTTTTGGGATCAAGCAATCCTCCTAGAGAACCTAGGGTGCTCACCATAGGATGTGTGTTAACTACTGTTATCATTGTTTCCTGTGAGACCTCCAGAGGCTGACCTGCATGCCCATGGGGGGATGGAGCTATGTTGAGCAAAGGGCCAGCCCCAGCTGATGGAGTGAGGGCAGGCTGGGTGAGCCAGGGAGTGCCTTATAAACATTTGGGGCTGTGAGAGCAGATGTGTGATCTTGTGGAATGATTTTCGCTTCAGGACTGTGTGTTGACACCGATGTCACGGCTGCTCTGAGCACCTGAGATGCTGTTAACGAGCTGTTCCAATCCCAGATGCAGTGTTTTCTCACCATATGGCCCACGCTGGAGCGCATGGTCTTTCAAACTGGGATGGCGTGAAACTCGGAAACACTGAACCCCTATGCATGCAAAACCTGCTCTTAGAGGCTAACAATGTCCTCCAGAAGAGCCCCGGTTTTCTGGACTTTTAGGGACCGTGTACTCATTTATATGTCATTCATTTATTCATCTGATGACTAAATGTCATTATGGGGCAGCTATGCTGTGGCAGATACCTTGTTAGTCAGTGGGGTTACAAAAGTCAACCAAATATTCCCTATGTTCTCAAGAAACTGAGACTAGCTAGGAAGGCTGCAAGGACAAAGCCTAGATGGCATTCTAAGCTCTGTAATGCAGGCAGTTATCAAGGACTCTGGAGATTAAATCAAGTTAGCGAAAATCTTTTTAATGGATTTTTTTTTTTTTGTATACCCATCATCTGAGCACCTCTTGAAAGAACTCCACATAGAGGAAAAGGGAAGGTTCTAACTTATATTAGTGAAGGTAAAGAGTGGCAGTAATTCTTCTCCCTGCTCCCTGGCCTGTGCACGAACACATTTCATAAATGTCCACCTCCAACCTGAGTTTCCCTTAGATGGCAGCTTCCTGTATCAAGATGATGACTCATCCCCTCTGCCTGAGTATGTAACAGATGTCTCACAAGTCCAAAATCAGACCTGGTATCTTCCCCCCAAACCTTCTGTATTCTCAGGATTCTCCATATCAGTAAACTACACCACCATTTAGCCATTAGCACAGGCTCACAGGATGCATAGGCAGACAATTCTGGAGTCATCTGCGACCCCTCTCTTTCTCTTGCATACACACATCTACACATGCATACATTGCTCATTGTTAAGGATGGTGGCCTTCTTTTCAAAATCTATCCCAATTCTGATCATTTCTTTCCATGTTGCCCTCTCCACTTACATCCAGGCCTCACTGTGTCTATCCTGATTTCCTGAAATGGACTCTTGCCAGATTACCTTCCTTCTATTGCTGCTACACTGTTATCTGTTCTCAGCAAAGAGACTACAAAAAAAAAAAAAGTATAAATTTTATTATATTTTCCTATATAGTATTCTTCAATACCTTCTCATCACACATTTTCCAAAATCCCAGCATCTTTCCTATGGTCTGTGAGGCCCTTCATGGTCTATTCCCTGCCTATTTGCCAAATCTTATTTTCCAACTTTTTGACCTTTCTTTGCTCTTCTCTGGCATTACTGTTCTACTCCTCAAGCACACAAAGATATGAGAACATGAGCAAGTTGAAATGTCACATGCAGCTGAGAAGAGTTTACTGCAAGCCTGGGAAAAGGTGAAAAGTTCCAGAGAAGGTGGAGGGAGGGTATGATCGAAGCCCAAGTTGGGAGAGGGATGAGGGGTGTCTTTTCCAGTGGAAGAGAGGAAGAGATGCCTCCTCCTCTCTCAAAAAGAAAGAGACCAGGATGCTATAGAAATCATTGCTGGATCGGAGGCCCAGGAAAGAGTCCTGGTGAGTAGTCAGGGGGGAAAGGAAAAGTAAGGGGGCCAAACCAATCACAACAAAAACCAGGCCTTAGGACTGATCTAGAGTTAGGAGTGGAGATTAATGGCTTGCATTTATCTGACAGGTATTTATTGGGCACCTGTTGTTTGGAGGAAACTGGTGTTAGGCATTGATACTGGTATTAAATCACTTTGGCTCAACCACTGAACTTAGAACCAAATAGAACCTTCACTCAGTAAGACCTTAGAACGTATCTTTAGGTTTTCGAGCCTGTTTTCTTCTCTGTAAAACTGTAATAATAATAGTGCATGCTCTGTTGATTAAAATAGTTCATTATATGATGCTGCAAAGAGCTCAATGTTTGTCATCTGGCAACTTAGTGGAATAAAAGACCCTTGTCTTTTGTGTTCATTGTTACATTATTGGGAAGGGATCATTGATGGAACAAATGAGTGAATGACTATAACTGATTCAGAATCTGTTTTTTAATAGAGGGGAATTGCTACTTCATAGGTTGCAAGCAGCCACTAGATATCTTTTTAGTGGCAAAATAACCCAGGTAACTCAGGCTACTATGATTGAAATGGACTTACCATTTGGACCTCAATTGCAGGAACTCTCTTAAACATTCATTCATATCATGTTGGTCAAAGCCATTTAGGCACCTCTGCTCCCCTCCACCTTTGGCACTTTTCTAATGCCTCCCCCCTCATTCCTTTCTGCACAGAGCTCTAAGCTAGGCACACACTAACTCTCCTCTATCCGCCAGCTTGTAAGTTGGGTACCATTTCATCCTAGATGCTTCAGATAAAAGACTCAGGATCCACAAAGATCTTGGCAGGTTGTCAATTAACTGGAGTAAAGGAGATGGATTTGAATGAGGCTCAATGTAAAGGCAAGCACTGAGGTCTGAGAAGTAAAAGGCAAAGAATGGATGAAAAGAAAAGCTGAGCAGCTGCTCCTGTGCGAAGGAAAAATACAACATAAGCACACACACGAAAAATACATCTGAAGGGCTAAAATTTGAAAAAGGCCACTTTTTGCATCAACATTTATTTAATATTTTATACAGGACATGAGTTCCATCCTTAGGTGAAGGAATACATCTCTACAACTGAAATATTAGTAAAAATAGGACATCAGTATATTTCCTATACCTCAGCTGAACAAATGGTCACCAGTCACCAGATAAGGAAGTACAATTGATTGTATTGGCTTGAATTGGAATATACTTTTTTGTAAATTGGTCCCTTAGTTATCATATTATTACAGCCTTTTCCATTTTGGTCAAATCTAAGTATTTTTTTCATTGCCCTCCTGTAAGAATTGAGGTAAGAATGATGTTGATCTTGGGCAGCTGGTTTAAGTTTTAAAAAGTTGGCATATAATTGGGCACTATTTCTAAGTGATTTTCCTGTATTATCACATTTAATCTTCATTAAAAGCCTATGAGGGATGGCTTTATTAACCCTATTTTTTAGATGAGAAATTAAGTCTCATAATGGGTTTAGTAACTCCTTCAAAGTGCCATGGGAAGCAGAACTCTTAGCACAGGCAAATCTGATTCCCAAAGGCTGTGTTATGTGGTCCTGCCCCTGCAAATTAGACAAATTGATCTGGTGAGGGAAAAATAGGCATGCACACATAAAGACATTCAGAATACTTTAGAGAATATGTCACTCCAAGACAAGCATGATTATTTATGGCCAGGGCTATTGCTTTGATCCGAAAACACCATGCTGCCCAGCCATTATGCTCCTAACAATGTCCAGTGCTATGTGAATTTCTCCACAAGGCATATTTCTCTTGCCTAATGAAAGTGCTTGTCGAGAAAGCTCAAAACCCAGTTGCAATTAATTATTGACAGAGCATGTGAATTAGAGATAAAAGAGAAGTCATTCTTTCTCCACACACACAATAGTAAATAAATTTAATTATAGTAGGGATCTTCGTCTATATTAAGTTTTATTAGCTGAGACATTTAAAAGCATGTCATCATAACAAAGAGGTCTTGTGTAATCCTAAATGTACCACTTTGGTGCAAGGCTCGGAAGTGAATAGACTTAATGGAGCACATGGTGGCAGATGGCCTGTTGTACTGACAGGTATTGAACAGGTTTATCGTCAATTAACTTTAGTCTACATATGCCTATGACAAATTGGCTATATAACAGGATCTCAAGCTTTATTTTATCACTGATAGGCTTGGGAGGATGGGGAGGATGGCATCAAACCCTTTTAATATCTTGGAGTTCCCCCATAAGAACAGGCCACTCGGAAGGCAAACACGGATGGTGGGGTTGCTGTGGAGTACTAGAGAACCAAGAGATGTGGGCCTTGTTCTGGAATCCAAAAAAGTGACTCCTTGGGTAACCTCTGGAACAAAGAAAGGATACATTCTCACATACTGAATCAGACCTATTCTAGATGCTTTCACTCTATATGTCATTTTATTCTAAACTGAACTTTAGGTTAAGTTTTGGAATTTTATAAATGAGGACAATAAGGCTCAGAATGTGTCAGTTTGTTGAGGTCACAAAGTCTAGCTGATTCCCATTGCCTTCCCTGTTCCTGGCTGCTGTGTTCTCATTTGCAGAATAAGACCTTTGGAGTCAGGGGTCAGCAAACTTTTTCTTAAAGGACTGAATGGTAAATACTTAAGGCTTTGTGGGCCATATGGTCTCCTCCAACATGCTCAGCTCTGCTGTTGTATTGCAAAAACAGTCATAGCTGATGTGTAAATGGATGAGTGTGACTTTGTTCCAATGACAGCTTATTTATGAACATTGAAATTTGAATTCCATACAATTTTCATACATCAAAAGTATACTATTATTATTTTGGTTTTTCTTCCACCATTGGAAGTTCATAAATAATTCTTAGCTGAGGGTCACGCAAAAACAGGAGATGGGTGGTGGTTTGCCAACCCTGGACTAGATAATCTTGGCGGTCTTGTTGACTTAGTGCAAAGATTTTCTGAAAGCCTCCGCAACAATAATAATATCCTTAATTTATTAAGCTTTTACAACCTGCCAGATTCGGTGCTAAATGCTTTTCAAGCATTATCTCCCTTAATCCCTATAGTGTGAAGTCAGTGCTATCATTTTCTCCATTTTAGAGATTATAAAACTAATCTAGGTTAATCATAACTGGTAATAGGTAGAACAGCAATTTAAACCCAAAAAAGGTTCCCAAGAAAGAATGCGTATGCCTCAAGCTGCCTTTTCTGATACTGCACAATCAAGACTATAGTGAGGACATACAGGTAAAAAGAACTTCCGAGTATTTATCAAATTCATTTGGTGACTCGTCACTACTGTCTATGGAAAAGAAAACATACTCCATAAAATACTTTAAAGATGTTTATTTTGGGCCAAATTTGAGGACCATGACCCAGGGCCACACCCAAAAACCTTGAGCAAGTGGACTTACAGTGGTGAGGTTACAGTTTGGTTTTGTACATTTCAGTGAGGCCATAAATGAACATTTGGAAAACATACGTTGGTTTGGTCTAAAAGCTGGGACATCTGGAAGGAGGGGCCCACAGGTTATAGGTGGGTTTAAAGATTCTTTAGCTGACAAATGGCTGAAAGAGTGAGATTCTATCTGAAATACCAGGAGTCAGTGAAAAGGAATGCTGAAAATAAAGGATCTGTTAATTAGAGGCAAAGCAATGGACTGACTCAAGTGGATTGTTATGAACATTGAGGCCCTGCAGGTAGGTCTTACATAGCCTTAGACTTGTTAGTGAGTCACAAAGGATCCTCTAAGAAGGTGAGGGGACATGATGAGTCACATCGGATCTTCATTCTCCTGGCCAGCAACTCAATTTTAGGGATCCTCTTGGCCAAGAAAAGGTCCAATCTGTCGGCCAGTTAGGGGAAGCCTTAAGATTTTTAGTTCAAACCCAGGTTATTTATGTCACACATTTTATGCAAATAAGTGATACTATTCCTGAATACGAATAACCATTCTCTCCCCTTTTCCTTCATCTTTTAGGAATGTGATGCCCAAGACTGTGGATGGGCAGATAACCATGGAGAAGACCCCGAGTTACTTTGTGACAAATGAGGCTCCCAAGCGCATCCACTCCATGGCCAAGGACATCAAACTGATCGTGGTGGTAAGAAACCCGGTGACCAGGGCCATTTCCGACTATACCCAAACACTGTCAAAGAAACCTGAGATCCCCACCTTCGAGGTGCTGGCCTTCAAAAACCGGACCCTAGGGCTGATCGACGCCTCCTGGAGTGCCATCCGGATAGGGATCTACGCTCTGCACCTGGAGAACTGGCTCCAATATTTCCCCCTCTCTCAGATTCTCTTTGTCAGTGGCGAGCGACTTATAGTGGACCCTGCTGGGGAAATGGCCAAAGTCCAGGATTTTCTAGGCCTCAAGCGTGTTGTGACTGAGAAACATTTCTATTTCAACAAAACCAAGGGGTTCCCTTGCCTCAAGAAGCCAGAAGACAGCAGTGCCCCGAGGTGCCTGGGCAAAAGCAAAGGTCGGACTCATCCCCGCATTGATCCCGATGTCATCCACAGACTGCGGAAATTCTACAAACCCTTCAACATGATGTTTTACCAAATGACTGGTCAGGACTTCCAGTGGGAACAGGAAGAGGGTGACAAATGAGGCTAGAGATGTGGAGGGAAGGCTAGTGAATAGCTATGGAGGCTCCTGAGTCTTGATCCCCTCCCCACCCTGGTGCTGCAGCTTCACTTGCTGGGGTACCAAGCAGATCTCCTCCCTCATTCCACCATGGTTGCCTCCAGAGCTGCTGGCGTAGGCAGAGGGGTGAACCCCTGGCATCCCCATGGAAGAGCCAGGCCTGCCTGGGCAGCAGTATCTGGTTAATGCCATCAGATGGCCATCAGATTTCACTGTTCATCACCCTGTGCTAGTTAACAGAATCTGAAGACAGGATAAACAGCTGCCAGTCAGAGACGATGCTATGAATGTTTACCAAATGACCAAAAAGAAAGAAAGGTCTACTCTGTGGGGTTCTTACTCTAGTTTGGGGAGCCATGGTTCTACCCTTGTACTTGGCACAGGCACCTGCCTTCTAAACCCCCAAAAAGCACTTTGTGGCTCAGCACTCCAGGACTCCTAGGGAGCGAGGTCCTCCTTCTCTGGTGTTTCTGGCCTTTTCTTCAAAGGCCTCATCTCACAACCCTTGGACTTCCTCCTTTCCCACATCATGAAGGCAGAGGCATGCACGATCCTCACCAAAAAAGCTGACAGCTCTGGGATCCTTCTTTCTAAGAGTCCATCTAAGGAGGGTTGGGTCTCTCTCTTCATGGGTAGTCTGGATTACACAGAAGCTCATCTGTATGCCCTTGCACCAGGGTCAGGCCCACAGGACTGTGCTCACAGCAAGTGTAATTGTAGCAGAGTTCAGAACTCTGAAGTTGGCAAAGGTGAATGGCCTTATCCAGGGAGTGAAAGAAGAAATCCAGTCCTCTTGGTGGGAGGTGTCCTTACCTAAACACCCTCTTCCCCAAGCACTAGGATTCAGAGGCATGCTTTGAGGGTGGGCTTTGTTCCCTAAAGTTCCCAGAAGAGCAAAGACCAGAGCTGGCATGCCTCTCACTATGAATAACCCTTAACAACACCGAGGAGAGCAGAGCAGTCACCATCCTCTATTTGCCCGCCCCCCCACCCCCTCAGGGTCATCTCATGCTTCGTTTTCTCTCTGCAGAGATAGCAGATACTGGGGAAATAGAGGGATGACTTGTCAGATCCTGTTTATGTGGAGTGGGAGAGAGCAAGTGCTGTCTGCAGACACCCCAACCAAGGGCTGCCAAATAAAGTGCCCCCTCCCATTAGTTGGATTCAATTACAATGTACCATTTGACATCAAGCACTTGTTCTCAGATCTCCAAAACCAGGACTTGTTCTAGTAAAACTGGAAATTGGTATGAATGGGGGGGAGTTAAAAATCTGTTCAGCTGTTATTAAACTGTCATTTCTCCCGCTGAATGAAAACTGTGTTGTTATAAAGCGTAATGCAACCTGATTGATGGGTTTCCATGGTGTGTTTGTGCTGGGCACCTGCACCCCCCACACCACCCTGGAGTGCCAGGGTCTTCCTTCTTCTGGGATGGCCAGAAAGGCCCAGATCCAAGAGTTTGGGGTGTGTTCTGTCAAGTCAGGCTGATTCTTGCGATAGTACAGAGAATGTGTCTCCTGAAAGGGGTGCAGCCTTTCCTATCTTAGCCAATCCTGGCAGGGTAGGGACTGAGATGGCAGATTTAGAAGCAGCCTTAACAATACTTTTTCTAGAGAATAAAGTAGTTATTGACCTGGAGGCAACAGATATATCTGTATTATCAAGTAAAAATGAGGGAGATCAAAACACACACACACATGTGAAGGAAGAAATTTGTGTTGCTTATTCAGAAGTGTGAACTGTGGGACTGGCTGATGGGGGGACTTCTTTTAGAGGCAAAGCAAGGAGTGAGTTTCAACCTTCTACACATCACAGTCAGTTGTGGAGTTTATTCAAGATACAGCTACACATCAGACCTATTAATGAATCAGAAATACCAGGATGCAGCTCTGGTGTTTATCCTTTCAAAATTTTTCTTATAAAGGCTGGGACTTAGAACCACTGGAATAGAATTTTGTGTGTGTATTTCTTTGCCCTCCCTTCCTCTTTTCCACCCCCTTTTATGCTTTTGTGGGAATTATTCCCAAGGGAAGTGGCCCTGAGGGTTATATGGCTTCCTTGAAGGAACAAGTTTCGTTTGAAGTAATGGCAAGTAGGTATAGGGGTGACCTTATAACTCACTCAAAGGTGGCTCTGGTTTTAAAAAAGCGTTACAGACTTTAATCTACTGGTTAAGAAAGACCATTACTCTAGGCTACCTTCATCTCTTCCATTCTGGTTAGACAAACATTCATTCAGCTCTTTCAATCACACCCACTCACCACTATCCATCTCCCTGACTATCTACCTGTCCCCATAAGCCCAGAACATCAAGACTTGCTTCTAAAGAAAGGTATTAAACCTGTGTCCTCACACAAATATGTCACATAAATTTGACAAGCAAATCTATTTTTAATATGCTTAGCCAATGGTGAATAAGCCATTTCCCCCAAGAAATAAAAGTGGGGAACCCTCCCCTTAAATTATTTACACACCCTTGCCTATAACAGTAGACAAAAATTTCCTGGAGAAAGAGAGCAGAGGCCTCACTAAGCCTCGGGATCTTGAGGATATTTATGTTAAAGAGTCTGTTTGGAGATCTTGTTGAAAGCTCATGGTTCTAAAAAGAAATGAAAATTTCACACGTTTAAGGTCTATTTTTTGCGGTTCTGATCAGGCTTGATCCTTGTCACTCTGGGAGTGAGTCACTAAGCCATGTGCCCTTCTTCAATAGGGAAGCTTGACGAAGGAATTATTTTCTATCCAGAAAAACTAAGTCAACTTGCATGAAATAGAGCCAGGTTAATAATACTTCCACCCTATTTAAATGTGATCATTGCAACTCACAGGAGATTGAATTTTGTATTTGATTTCAATTAGCCAAACATAAATTATATTTAATTTTTTACCCCCTCCTTCCCCTGAAATGAATGATTCATGGGCTCTGGAAAAGTGGCTATGTGTGGTTCAGAGATGAGAAAAGGAGACTCCATCCTTCCTAAAGGTGCAGCTATCAGTGCCCCTCTAGTCCTCTCTTCAGCCAGTGTCATTCTGCACCTGAAAGGTTTAAGAGCTTTGACGTTGCCACATAGACCTACCAGCTCAAACCACAACGACAGTAAGAACAAAAACATTCAGCAGCCCTGTTGATGGTATATAAAAACCATGACTTCAGGGTTGTAAAGGTGTGATCAGACACAGGGATTCACACAGGACCACACAGGACCCTTGTGAGGTAAAAAAGAGTGAAGTTTTCAAACTTCCAGGCTTTGAACCCAGTGCCTGATGCTCTGACTGGAGCATCTAGGAGCCTGATGTTTAGATGTTTCCCCTAACTGTTCACATGGAAGACAAAGGTGGTTGAGAACCAGGGGGCATGTTGGGAGTGGCTCTGAGCCATTTCTAAGCTGGGATTAGGGGAAAGCTCCTTACAGTCTTTTTGTAAAAAATTGGGCTTGGGAGACAAGAGTTCATAGAGGTATGTTTCCCAGTTTCTCTATTTGTCATTTTCAGACATAAAGGATACACGAGACTGTTTTAAAATTGTGAAATATCTGGTATGATGAGGTAATGGTAGCGCATCATCTGTCATCCAGGCAGGAAATAAAAGCCAAAAGAATGTATATCCATTCACGGAAGATAAGAAGGAATCTCCACTGTCCCTGGGTACAGGAAAACAGTGCTGCTCCAGAATCAGTCACATTTCATTCAGTCTTTTATTTTTATAGAGCAACCGAGAAACACAGGAAGAGCCAAGCTGACTTGACTTGACAGGGCTCCCAGCCTAATTGTGAAGCTGGATGTGGAAGAGCAGATCGCAAAGGATTTATGCTATTATGAAAAGGGGAGCTGAGGGTCCATGGGAAACTGGGTGGAATGAGGAATGGTGGCATGGGAAATAACCAACCAGGAAAAAGGAAAGACCACCAAGTACTTGTAGCATTAAAGACAACATTCAGTAGCGTTTCATTTCATCCCAAATCATAATTGTTTTGCTCCAGTGTTAGGCGAAAACACATACTGGTAGACACCAACAAAAGAAAAAATACATACAAGGTTGGGCAGTTAAGAAGGCGATGAGGTCGAGCATGGCGTAAGGGGTGACAATAGTGCAACTAAGGGACACTGTTACCAAGAAAAATCTTTTCCCAAAAAGGAAGATGCTGTCTCTTTTCTTCAAGTGACCAGAGCCAAGCCACTAACAGGCAACATAAATCTGTCCAGAAACCTTCTTCCACCTATGGTTTCCTAGACATTGTCTGAGACCAAGTTCGGAGGATGACCCTCTTCCTCTGATGGGTCAGATACTAATAGAGTCATGTCAAGGAGGAAACACCAAACCAATGGAAATTTGCCTTTTCTAAAGATGTGTTAAAATCAGTAATAGTGAAAATTAAAACACACATACCCATCTTTATTAGATTAGAATATAATGCAGACTTATCTTTTAGCTCAGAGATAATCAACAATTCATACAACTATTTTTTAATGATGGGGACTGGGAGGGGTTGGGAATTTGAGAGTGTTTCTAAAACTTCCATAGCAAAAGTGACTGAAATGTAGCCAGAACATGGGCGTCTGCACTAGAAATAGCAAGAGAGGGAAGCCTACACCTGCCCTCCTAAGAGTAGTCAACATGATTTCAAAGGATTATTTTTTTGATACTCTTTTTTTCTAAGCCCAGAAAAGGTAGTTAGAAGGACTCTGACCCCATCTAATCATTCTGGGCCACTTGGAAAAGAATTCCTTTGAAATAGGAGAATTGAGTTTCCTTATGGAGAATAGGGACCAATTGGAAAGTCATCCATACACCATGCGCAGAAGAAGGTTAGAACAGTTTTTCTTGTTTGGGGGATCAGAAAGATCTCCAACACAGCTTCTTTCTGGCTCCGAGTGAAATAACTATGGGGAATAAGCAAGTGTGACTGTGAGAGATAGAGCCCTTTGGGTTCAACACTTCTCATTCTGACCAGTCTCAACCGTCATGAACCTATTCCCTGGGTCCTTTTTCCAACAGAAAATAAAGATTTACATTCAAATAAAGACTTTTCTTACTCACTTAGCCTTAGGAAATGCTTCCTGGCAAGTTTTTTAAATGTATCCTTCCCTCCAAGAGGAAGTTCATCTCCCTCTTTAAGTTCTTAGTCTTCACTCTTATTTCTAACACTCACATATCACATAGTCTTTAATGAGCAAAGCACCCTTTCCAAGGGTGCTAGCCTGTGTATCCCATGTGCCTCAGGAACCTGGGTCCTGAGCATTTTTCCAGGGCAGGCTACTCTGAGGAAAAAAGGCAATGGAAACTCAGGGAGGCCCCACAGGGTTACATTGAGCACAAAAAGTTGATGCAGGAATTCTGGGGCAGGACAATAGTGGGGCTGGGAAACTTGGTGTATAGAACCCTCCGCATTCATGTTACATTTCATCATTTTATAGATGAAACATTAGAAAGTACCCTGGTAGCAGGAGAGCTAGGCTTTGCACCTGCATCTACTGACTTCTAGCCCAATGTGCTTCCCACTACTCTCATATCAGAGACCCAGGAGATAGAGAAAGGGCATCTAAAGGTGGCTTTGCCTAACAGATTGGTCTCAGAAATGCAATGTCTCTACAAACATTAAGAAAATGGCCTTTTCAGGAGGCAAGGGTTGAGTGTGTTTCTGAATGGGTCTCAGGCTTGCATCACCAAGCAGAGTTCAACTTTTTCTAACGGTCTTCCTAAAGTCAGAGGGTACTGGTGAGCTATTCACCATGCAAGGCTGAGAGTTTTCTTCTGCAGAGAGCACACCTTTGGGTGAACCTAGATATGTGTGTATGTTTGACAAGTGCATCCACCTCTTCACCACCCTGTGCCAACTCTACATCCAATCTGTCAACCAGGACCTGGAGAAGTAACTTTGAATAAGGAGCAAGACAGTGTCCTAAGGAGGCCATGAGCAATCATCTCTATTCAGAATTAACTAAATTAGACACAAGAAGGAGGTTTTCGGCAATGAAAGTTGTTAAACCAAACCAAGTAGCCATAGCTACTCATTTATTCCATTCCTTACCTTAGTCTGCAAACAGTTATGTATCATAGCTGTGCTAGGTGCTAGAGAAAGGTTGTGAATGAGAAATTCCATTCAATGTCCTCATGAAGCTTTAGTAGGAGAAAGATGCCCATGTGTTTGGGAAGGTACTAGAGCTGTCCAGCCAGTAACCCAGCTGGCAGAGAGTCGTGAAATTTGATGATTAAATGCCTTCAGGCAAATTTCTTAAATGGATCCTTTCTGGGATAGTTTATCTCCTTCTTTTTAAGTTCTTAGTCTTCACTCTTATTTCTAGCACTCATGGGCTATAGAAGATATGGGATCTCTCCTTAACTTTAGATCTCAACTTAAGAGTTGATATTAAGATTTTTGAAAATGTCTAGCTAACTTGTGTTCTTGTTTTCTCTACTTCCTACCTAGAAGAAACACAAAATATCCTGGAACAAAAGGGGACAAAATGACAAGATTAGACCAAAACCAGGTGGAAAAATGTCAAATTATGGTTCTTAAAATGTTAAGAGTCCGTGTCCTGCTGGCCTGTGCAGTGGGTCTATGGAGGCAAAGACAGCAACCGTCACATGCCTCTGTGTTGGATGGAAGGACATGGTCTTCCTCCAAAATTTCAAGAAGCCTCCATGCCCCTGGCAGATCTACCCCTGCCACTTCTTTGCTTAAAACTCAATTATGCCTGTTTCTCTCTAATAAAGGATGTTTCCCCTCAAATGTATTTAGAGGCCGAATTTTGGTCACCAATTTGCTTTTAAGATCATGGTAACAGCTTGGGACAGTCAAAAATCTACAATAAATGCTAAAAAGAAAAAAAAGAAGTGGTGTAACTTTCTGATAACTCATGGGGGAGAAAAAAGCAATATTTAGCAACCACTTTGGTTCCTTCTATCCCCAGAGAAAAGAGCAGGAAGCTTTTGAGATGATGGCTATAGATTGCACTGTGACTTTGCCCATCAAAAGCAAGATTTTCCAATTGAGCAGGAGATAGTCTATCTTTTTTTGTCCTGTCATTTAGGGAAGAAAACAGTTCTTAGTTTTCATCCCAGTGGAAGTGCCTATAAAAGATACTAGGGGAGAGGATTTGCTCCTGGGAATGCGTGGGGAAAGGGCTTTGGAAATAAGGGTTTTCATTACCCCAGGCATCCTACTGAGAGGAAAGAAAAGGCAAGAAATAAAATGGGAACTGTTTATGCCACAGGAACCAGGTTGAGAAAGGAGTCTAAATCATAGACTCAGACCAGGCCCCCAAGCCAGAATGAATCCCAACATCCATTTATTCTGCCCTGGCGCTTATGGCAGAGAATACAGATTGAGGTCTCTATAAATTTCTAGTTTCTAACCTCACCTAGGCCCTCAGTCCTGCTATTCATTCCTTTTATTGTTCCCCGAGTAGCTCTTTCTCCTAGGCCCCTTGCATTTGTTTCAAAGCCTCACCTCTTTTTTCAAGCTTTCTCTCCCTCCTCATGTTCCCTCCCTCTTGCTCCCTTGGCCAAGGGGAGTTGGCTGCATGAAGAAAGTCCAAGTTGTCTCCCCTGCTTCTGGTAAGACTTGGGTTCTCTCATCCATCAAATGAAGGTGGTGTTAGTTCCAGCTTCACAGGACAGGTGAGCACTAAAATGACATGTGTAAAGAGCTGAAAAGAGTGATGAAAAAAAGGAGATCAGTGAGCTTGCTATTTCCTTATCACCATTATTATTAATCTTAAAAAGTACTAGTGATGGCAGGAATCCTTCATACCCTACCCATATCTCAGAATTTCCTCCTTTTGCATTGGATTCCTAGTTCTCAACCTCCACACATCATGAACTTTATTCATTTACCCCCCTTTCCACCTAGACTTTATTTTGAACACCAGTCCAAAACAGATCATCCTATCTTCAATTTAAGGAAGACAATACAAAATTTTTTTCTGTAGCATTTTCAAAATACTATACAACATCCCTCTGTCATAGCTAAAGTCTTTGAAAGTAGATTCCACCCTCTCACAACTCTCACTTACTTTCCTCTTCTTAGACCCCTGGCCCCTGGTGTCTGCTCCCATGAATCTAAGAAAAGTCTTGATAAGGTCATTAGTGATGTCTTAATTATCAACTATGGCATCACTTTCAGCTCTCATCAACTTGACCTATTTTTGGTATTTGATACTGTTGACCACCCCCCCACCCCCCACCCCCGTTCCATAAAACACTCCTGCTTCCTCTCTCATAATTGGTCTCTCTCTGATGCCTCTCCAAGCTCTGTTCTGATTCTATCTCTTCTTGGCAGACTCTCCTCTTCTCTTTTTCTTTATTTAATAGTGGAAGTTGCTAACTTTGCTCCCCTTCTCATTATGTGAATGTTCTCATTCACCTCCACAGCTCAAACAATTCGTCATAAGTTATATTAATAGTGAACACAATTTCTATAACAGATGTTAATGGTCTATCCAGCAGTCATGTACTCCCCCTTCCTCTTGTTAACAGAATCCCAGTTTTGTTTTGGTAAGGGGTGACAATGTGTGCAGGGTAAGTGATCCTCTTCCCTATCCCCAAGGAATGAATTGTGACTAATCTAAAGCCAATTATGTGATCTACTCATGGCCTGGGGAGCCTGAGCAGTGGTCATCTGAGAGCTTCTGAGAAATATAATCTTTGAAGATAAAAATAAGACTGACTAATGGTAAGTCAAGTCCCTTTTCCTCCTTTGGAATGACAGATTTAGAGCTGTAGCAGCTGTCTTGTGACCACAAAGCAAAAATGACTGACATAGAGGAGGCCCGAGTAGGACTGAGGAAAAGAGCTTGGGTCTTGGCCAACCTCATGATGTTAATTGGCATCACAAGGTAAGACAAAGGTACAGCACTGGCCTCAGACATAGGTGGACTCTACCCTATTTATCACATTATATTACAGATATACTGTATCTGTGTATCACTATAAAATGTCACATCCTGTGACAGATCTTCAGAGTCAACATCTGTACCACTGTGGTTACAGAAGTTGTAGATTCATTTATAGACTTCAAATAGTGGGGGAGCCAACATACCATATTAAACCTATGCATGATCTCCCAAAGTACAGGATTAACACATCTAACATCCTACACAAATCCTACTAAATACCAGACTATGAGCAGCTCTCCCTCCAGCCAAAGGCTCTATCTTACCAACAAATACCAAGACTAGTATAGCATTTTGTGAATAATCATGTATTCATGCTACTCAGCCTATCATCAGCATCTGTATTGTTGATCACTCATTCATTCCTGTCTTACATCACCTCCAATCACACTACCCCTCCATAATTTCCATCTACACCACTGACAACTCTTCAACCTTACATGCTGGTCACTCCTCATTTTCCAGGGCTCAGTCCTTTATGTTCTTTGGCTCTGAGTAACCTCATACTTTCATACTTTCTCATGGTTTGAAGTGCTAGCTCCATGCTGGTGACTCTGGATCTCTCCCTTGAACGCCAGATTCTTATATCAAAGTAATCTTGACTTGTCCATTTGAGAGTATAGTAGTCATTGCAATCTTAATGCAGCCAAATCAAATCCCAGATGTTCTAAACCAGTGATTCTCAACCTTCCTAATGCTGCAACCCTTTAATAGAGTTCCTCATGTTGTGGTGACCCCCAACCATAAAGTTTTGTTGCTATGAATATAATTTTATGGTTAGGGGTCACCACAACTTGAGGAACTGTATTAAAGGGTCACTGCATGAGGAAGGTTGAGAATCACTGATCTAAACCATCCAAACCTATTCCTCCTAAAGTTTCTTCATCTGAGTAAATGAGTTCTCTGTCTTTCCAAGTCAGAAATCTATACTGTTTGTTGCTCCTCTGTTTCTCTTGCACTGTGCATATAATTTAAAAATAAATGCATCTAGAATCTACCTGCTTCTCATTGATCCCACTTAGTGCTGTCAAATTTTGCAAATAATTGCATAGGACATACTAACGAAAAACATTTGCGTTTCTCTTATGTGCTCTTTTGGGGTCTCCCCACAAAGGTCTTCCTTCCACAAGTGTAGTCCCTTTCTTATTTTTTCTTTTTTAGTCCCTTTCTTATTTATCATCCATTCTGCATCTGGGGCCATGCCAACTGACAAGTGAAATGGATTATGTCATTGTCTTATTAATAAATTACTCTTGACTCCTCTATTAGTCACTTCTTTAACTGGAAGTACAACTCCAAGAGGATCCAGGACTAAACGGAATGTACTGGCTCATGTAACAGGTTTCCAAAAGGTGGTTGGCTTAAGGTAAAATTTATAACTGATAATTTAATAATAACAGTAATTTTGCTCTTTTTAAATCCTTTCCATTTTAACCCCTCTGTCTTTCAGCCTTTGTTAATCTTTTTTTTATTTTGATTTAATTCTTAGTGTTTTTTTCTCATAATAATACTATGGCTGCTTGTAGTATACCCTATGTCACTCGTAACAATTCCAAGGAAAAAGTATTTTTCTAAGAGCTCCAGCAAAAAATGGATCATATGACCACTCAGACACTAGTACTTGTGGCCAAGGATCTAGAGCGCTTTCATAGTCTGGCCTGAGTCACCTTTTGGAAGTGGGAAGAGCCAGCCCCTACCCTTATGACTTGAGAAATGTAACTATTGAATAGGGGAGAATAATTCCAAAACCAATACAATGTTTTTCATGGTTCCTTATTGCCTGCATGATAGATTCCAAATGGCTCAGCTTAGCACGTAAGGATTTTTGCAATCTGTCCCTAAACCATCCCTCCAGCCTCCTCTCTGGCAACTAGTCCCTACTCAGTGCTCTTGCCACACTGATTTGTTATCATCACAGTTTTTGCTGTACCTTGTACTTGTAAAATCTTTTCTCCTCCTGCAAGATATTATTCATGCTTAATGCTTAAAGACCTGACCGAAATGCACCTTCCATGATTCCTCAGCTGAATGGTTGCTCCATCCTCTGTATTTTAAATGTTCTGCAGTGGCACTGAAGATCAGGTAATGCCACTTCTCTGAGACATTATTTTCCACTAGATTGTGAGTTCCTTTGAGGAAGAAATGCCTCAGACATCTCTGTTCCCACAATACCCGGCCTTAAGAACAATGCAGTAATTATTAAACAGAAAGATGAATGAAGGGCTTAGCAATTGAATAAAGTCAGCATGTAATGAGGGGAACACCAGGCAGAGTCTTCAGTCCTCATTTGAACCCACTTTTGGACCTCTTCATCTCATTCCCCAATTGTTGCCTCTTTACTCACTGAGCTTACTGGTCTCTTGAAAGAGCTAATGTGATGAGTAAATGAAAGGAAGAGATGTTCACATCTCTGAAGGATGAAAGACTTCCCATTTTCACTGTGCATTTTGTCAGTCTACAATGGGCAAATGTTTTCATTTGAAAATGTCACTGCAGACCTCAATAAAAAGATAAAGAGACAGTTTCTGTCTCTTCCTGAAACCTTTTGGAAACTCCATGACCTCAATCAATACTCCTTTTAGCACTTTACGTTGGACTAAATACCATTAGTTTATGGAGCTTCTCCTTTACTTTAAGGTGGTGTTTCTGAGCATTTACAAAGTGTCAGGTGCTGTTCCTTCTTGTGGAATGTTCCTTTCCAGATATGCCTATGGCTCCTTGCTTCACTCCATCTCAGAAAGGCCTTCCCTGATCACCCCATTCAATACCATAACCCTTCCATCCAGTCTGGAGCTCTGTCCCATTAGCCTGGGGTGCTTTGGTTTATAGCCTTCTCAGTGCTTGCTGTTAAAACACAGCATACACCAGCTTTATGTGCTCAATTTTTGCTGGCTCTTCCACAAGAACATAAGCCAAGCCAATGAGACCAGAGACCTGCTGGCTCTTGTGTGTCACTCTGACCTAAACACCTAGAACAGTGGTTGATATAAAGCAAGCACTCCGTATTTACCAAGCAAATGAAGAAATGCCAAGCAATCCATAGACTATTTTATTTGATTTTACCCAATAACCCTATGAGGTGGTATCTAATATCATTCTATTTTTTAGATGAGGAAACTGAAGCCCAGAGAAGTTAGGAGGTTATCTTAAAGTCACATAGCTAGTAAATGGAAGAGTTAAGAGACACCAATCCAGCATCTAGTTGAGTGAGTATTTCTCCCTTCAGGGCATGCATCTCTGTGCTTCACCAGAAATGGGATTTTACATTCTTCTGAAGTACATAGTGGGACAGTAGCCCAGTATAGTAGTAAGCCATTCTCTGTCACTGTGGAGGGAAGAGATTTACTGAGCTATTGCTGGACTGACACAGATGAGCTATGATACTGACTTAACTTTGCAACCCGCAGGTTATACATTGTTTTCCTATCCATGATATCACTTGACTCTGATTTAGGTTATGAACCCCATTCTGCAGATAAAGAAGTGAAAGAGAGAGAGAATCGTCTGTCCCAGAGGAAGTTTACCAACTCGGTGCAGTTCCTTTTGCCTACCTGTGTCCCAGGTGGTGACCAGCATTGGGCTTCTGACACGTAGGCCATTTTTGCCAAATGGAACTTTTTGAAATAACTTGCTGGAAAGCCCATTCCATTGCCAGAGCTTTGAAACAGTCATTACATCAGTATACTGTATTCAAACCAGGAGACCTCATGGATAGCTAGCATGGCTGAGAGTTTTATCTTGGCCCAGATAACATTAATCTAGCTAATAGCTCTCTGAATTTTCAGTCTTATACAGTGCTTGTGGCAAAAGAGAGTGACAACACCCAGAAAGAAATGACCACATCTTATCAGAGATGACTTTGTTAGGCCATAGGACAATGGCCCAAATAATCTATTACTCAGGAAAATTACTAGACTCCATTAGACTGTGAAACAAAAAATTCCTATAATATTAAAAGTTGATGTAAAGTAATACCAGAAATATTGGGCATACATTTTTGGTTGGGCAGTCCAAACATTTATATAGTGCATAATGTCAGTCCTCAGACCAAATATTGCAGAAGTATTTTATCTGACCTGCACCATTCTTTTGTTTTGAAACTAAGTTAGAATGCTTGCAGGCAGGGTAAGGGTCACCACCTCACCCCAAACATCACATGTCCCAGGGATCTTACACTAGCTGCCTTACAATATGTTTCTTCCCCTAAAGGGTTCAGAATTTCATACTACAGGCATGGTGTTTTGATGAATCAACAGAAAGAGTTTTCTAGGCCTGTAACTCATAACATTTTCCTGACACTTAATAATACAAAGGGAAACAGTAATATCCAGAGTCTCTGCAGCATCCTTCATTTTTTTTTCCAGAGCATACTCTTCTTACTTTTTAACTTACTGATGGCTTTTCTTCTCAAACTCTAGCATGCATAGGAATTACCCCCAAATTTGCTAAAACACAAATATTAATATCTGATTCATATACCTAGAGTTTTTCTTTTAATAGTTTTGGGATAGGGCCTGAAATTCTGCATCTCTAATCAGCTTCCAAGAATGCTGATGCTGCTAGTCCACAGAAGAGGACTTTGGCCAGTAAGGAGGAGAAAGTTATCACACCCATTTCAGAGATGCAGACACTGGTTGTCATCAACGGAGGGTTTGTAAAAGATACTCAGAGTGTCTACTTGTACTGAAAACAATAGCAACTCATTTCTCTATCAGTCATTAGTAGGTTGCCCCAGAAAGGGACATCTAAGAAAATTCTTTAGTAAATTCTTTTGGCAAAATCTTTGGTAAATGCATTTGTATCACCCCATTTTCTCCTTGTACCTTTGGGCTTGCTAAGAGGAAAAAGGGAGGGGTAAACTTATGTGTTGGAATGAATATTTCTGTTAGCTCATTAAGGAAAGATACATCAGGCCTAATAAGAAAACAATTTTCTTCTCTTCTCCCACTGCTAAGTTAAGAGATCCCAAGGTCAAGGCTAAGCCATCCCCAAGCTGCCTTCCTACAACTTTCCCTAGATGTTGATTAAGGATAATTTATTGCAGACTCAGATGGGAGATTAGGGATGGGGTGGGGACGGTGGCAGAGGGAAAGAGAGGCCTACATTCCAATGGATGAAACTGGATAGCCGAACAATTTTTTTAAAAATTACTTATCTCCTTATGTTACCCTTGTTTACTTGCCTCTGGGGCAAGTGATTTTATAGCATGTTGTATCATGGTGCCTGATAAAACCATTGAAAAAAAAATTTATCCACAATATTAGGAAGTAGTGAGCTATAAAATTGCTAATTATTTTCTACTAAATTTACTTTTAAATAACTTTAGACATCAATTACAGGCACCATTAGGCACCATTAAGCACTGGGTGTGTTTACCAAACAAGGGCAGTGCATTGCTGATTCCCGCCCCATCTGTGTAGCCTCCTCATTCAAGTTCACTACCCCCTTCAGCTGCCCTCCCCAAACCCTCTTCATAACACAGCATTAGTATCAACAGCCAAAATTACACTCCATCGATAATGGAAGATTGCTTCCATTTTAAGTGTCATTGCCCACTCAAACCCCCAGTGTCTTAGATGAAGGTTAGTTTAGGAGAAGCTTTTAATTTTAATTGTCATTTAATTGTCAGTTTTAGGTGCATTTCCCAGTCTGGTGTTTCTCTGCCATTGCTACATATTAGAATCACCTGAGAACTTAAAGTATACACATATATGTATATCAGGGCCCAATTTCTGACTGATTACATTGAGACCTTTTTAAAAAATTATTTTAAATGTATCCCCAATGATTCAAATGTGCAGCCGAGGATGACAGCCATGGTTCCAATCATCCCCAGATGTAGGCTTAGAGAGGGCCAGAGCGGTAACAGCACACTAACCTCTGCCTGCCTCCTCTGCCCTGTGCTGCTAGCTGATGGAGTTTGGGCAGAGACTCACTGTAGCTCAGGGGATAGGGTTCTGGCCACATACACCCAGGCTGGCAGGTTCGAGCCCAGCCCAGGCCTGCTAAACAACGACAACTACAACAAAAAAATAGCCAGGTGTTGCAGCAGGTGCCTGTAGTCCCAGCTACTTGGGAGGCTGAGGCAAGAGAATTGCTTAAGCTCAAGAGTTTGAGGTTGCAGTGAGCTGTAACATCATGGCACTCTACCAAGGGTGACATAGAATGACTCTATCTCAAAAAATAATAAATGAAATAAAAATAAATAAATACCAAGGCAGAGCCATGATACCTTGGGTATCATGAACATGAACCTGAGCCTTGGGATCTTCTCAAAGGGGCTCTGCCTGCCAACTAGTCACAGAGCTTAGGGGTCTTTGTAACTGCTCTTTGTAGCACTCTTTTCAGAACTGTTGGACACTCCAGGGGTTTGTGCAGGACTGGGTGCTACACCCAGACTTCTTTGGAACCATAGGCAAACCTCAAGCTCTTCATCTGCCAAATGGGGACAAAGGGCAGGTGGGGGGATTGCACGCTTCAGGTCTCGGGCAGAGGTGCAGAACCTCTGTGTTCTCCGCCCAACTCTGCCACTCTCTAGCTGTATCTTGTGGCCTCACTCTGCCTCAGGTTCTCTTCTCGATTACTTCATTAGATGGTTGGGAGGATAAAGGTGTAAGTATAATAAAGGACGCCTAGAACACTGGAAGGGATCATCAATGGTAGCGTTCATGTTTAGCGCGGAGCACAGTATCAGATGCATAGTAGGTATGATCCTCCCCATTTGGGAGCTTCCATTAAAACTGAAGCTTTTGCCAACACTTTTAACCTTTCAAGAAAAGGTAATGGGTAGCCTTCGCCCATCTTTTTTTGTTCTTCTCCAACTGAGGTGGAGTGGCCATGTGATTGATGAGAGCATGCCATCTATTGAGCAGCATTTGCTAGCAGATGTCTTTGCTGTTCAGGTGTTCCACAGTCTTTCGCTTTTTTGGAGTGGCCTGTGGTTAGAAAGAAGAACTGAACAATGAACTGTTCTCCAGCTTCTTCCCATTCAACTGTGGATCAATTTTGGGTCTGCTATGTGGGATGACATTGCCCCCAAAGCATGAGAAGTGGAATTGGAAACCTCCATCCCCAGGGTCAGTTCTAACCCATGCTCTCCAGATGGCCTTCCTTTCTAGCCAAAGGAGTCAATGAGGGGGTTTGGGTATCAATAAAATTGTGATTGCATTCTCACATTGGCTATGGGTTTCTTTCTTTCTTCTCTTTAGTCAAACCCTGGAGCAGGGTTGAGGTGGGCCTTCAGCACCAGAATCCATTGTTGCATGCTGGTATTCATTCTTCTCTCTACCCTGTTTCTTCAATGCACAGATAGATCTCTGCAATATAGGTGTTCCCAGGTAGTCCTAATCGATTTCCCTGCTATCCCTCTTAGACGCCATACTTGAGTCACCCACCATGATCTGTTCGGCTGACCTGTGATCCATTTGTCTCCTCACCCAGACACTGCTTCTCTTTCTGTTAATTCTCACTGTAGAAACCAAACCATTTATTAAACATATCCTTTTCCAGAAAGAGCCTTGGAAATGAAGAGTTGGGTTGGTCTGGCTCTTGGTGCAGAGGAGATATTAGGTTTTAATAATGTAATGAGAGTATATGAAATCCCAGATGTAACTATAATATCTACTTGTAAATGCTGTGGTTGTGAGCTCTGTGGTGTAAGTGCTTGGGGCCAGCAGGTGGAATGTTGCAGTAAATTTTCCCCAACTCATTCTGTACCCCAGGGCAAACAGCTATCAAAGGATAGACTGAGAATATTAATTGATTTTTTTTTATTCTGACAAGTTCTCCCATCAGAAGTTACAAAATCAATATACTAACAGTATGAAGAGTTTGGAAAATAAAAGAAAATATCTTCCTTAAATACCAAAGTCTAACACAACTCAAATTTTATTTTTTCACCTTCTTTTCTCTGGCATCCCTATGCAAATACAGGCTATTTCTATAAAGTCACCATCATCACTTTATTCAGTAAATATTTACTGGACTCCAATTATCTGTGTAGCCTTCAGGTAGGGGGGTGAGCATGGAAGATTCAGTTCCTGGCCTTGACTAGCTTACTACTGAGTAAGAGGAACTTAAGTGCACACAGGTGATTGTAGCACTAAGAGGTTAAATCTTATGTCTGCATACAAGTAGTGAAGGTCATAGTCCGATTCCTCCTAATGCCTCACCTGGTGATCTCAGACTGTCATGAGAACACGCTTAATGCAAAAGACTCAAACTGGGTCCATTTGTTACAATCAGAGTTATTTGAGGTGGCTCAGGTATAGTGATTTTTGACAGAATAAATAACATTGAGAGGTTTCAAGTGACAATCCAGGTTTCTGTCTTCTCTTGATAAGTAGGTCAGGCAACACTGGAGCTTCTCTTTTGGAGATAAGAGAGGTGAGTTCTGATAAGGCAGGCTCACCTGCACCACAGGGCCACCCAAGCCACATTGCTAGTTAAGCCATCTTGCCTGCCCACATGCACACCTGAGACTGTGACTGGGCTTTCCTGTGCTTCTCATGTTAGGAAGCCAGGGTCCTTACAGTGGTTCTCATGACTCCAGAGGTTTCCACAGCTCATCTTCTGTCTGACTCCACCTCCTTCCACTCTCTTTGTTACTTTCTCTGTACTCTTTGCTGCCCTGTCTCCAAGCATGCCAGCACGCTCCTTCCTCAGTGTCCCCACACTCTAGCCTCTGGGATGCTCTTTTATAAGATATCTGCATCTTCCTTCCTTCCTCTTGCAAGTCTTTGTGCAAAGTTCACCTTCTCACTCATTTAAAGTCACAACCCCTGGATCCCTCCCCAAACCTCTTTATTCTGTTCCATACTTCCCATTTTAACATACTTTTTAACTTTAACACACAATATGTATTAATTATTTATGTTTATTGCTAGTCATTTATCTCTCCCCCCACTAGAAAAGCAGAAATGGCTCTGAATTCCCAGTGCCTTGATGGTCACCTGGTGCCTAGCAAGTGATTAATCCTTTTTTGTTGAATAAATGACCCCTGATTAAATGGTTGGACTTCAAGTCAGAAAAACTAGTTTGTAATCTACTACAGCAACCTTGTGAGCTACCTTATGAGCTAACTGACCTTGGCAAGTCACCAAACGACTCTAAGACTCAGATTCTATATGAAGAAAATTAGTGAGAGGCTTGCAAATTACATATAATTGACCCTTGAACAACCCATGGGTTGGGGCACCGACTCCCCATGCTGTCAGAAATGCAAGTATAACTTTTGATTCCCCAAAAACCATAATGACTAACAGCTTACTATTGACTAGAAGCCTTACCAGTAACATGAATATCATTACCATTTGTTTTGTATGTTACATGTATTACATACTAGTCTTATAATAAAGGAAACCAGAGAATAGAAAATGGTAACAAGAAAATCATAAGGAAGAGAAAATATATTTACTGGCTTGGTGCCCATAGCTCAGTGAGTAGGGTGCCTGCTACATACACTGAGGCTGGCAGGTTCAAGCCTGGCCTGGGCCTGCTAAACAACAATGACAACTGCAACCAAAAATAGCCAGGTGTTGTGGCAGGTGCCCACAGTCCCAGCTACTCAGGAGGCTGAGGCAAGAGAATCACTTAAGCACAAGAGTTTGAGGTTGCTGTGAGCTGTGATGCTATGGCATTCTACCCAGGGCGACAGAGATTCTGTCTCCAAAATATATATATATTCCATGAAGTGGAAGTGGATCAATGTGAAGATCTTCATCCTCATCATCTTCATGTTGAGTAGGGAGGAGGAACAGGAACTAGTGTTGCTGTTTCAGGGGTGACAGAGGAAGAAATAATAACTGCGTATTAGCTGACTTGCACACTTCAGATCTGTGTTGTTCCAAGTTCAACTGTGTATGTATGATGAAGGTCCTGGGCCAGATCAGTCACTACCTGCTAGACACACGAGGCCAGAGAGCATTAGTCGACAGTAGGTGTTTAGGAGTCAGTTTGGCCTCAGTTTGTCACTTAGTGACCAGGGGATTTGGCAAGTTACTAAACTTTATGCCTGTTTCCTCATCTGTAAAATTTAGGTCTACAAGACTGCCTCTTCATACAGGAGTTAGAAATAATGAACGATAAAGCATCGTAACTATGAGGTGTTCCCCCCTTTCCCCTTAATACTGAAGAGTGTTTGGAAGACTTGGAACAGATCCCAAGTGCAGGGCTCCAGGCCTGAGCTTTTAAGACCAAGACTCTTTGACCAATGAAAATCTGAAGGAGGATGCTAGGCAGAGTGCAGGGTAAAGACTTTGTTCTTTGGATGGGAAGAGCCTTAATGTGAGTTGATATTTCTAGAGATGTGAATTCATAGTGGGCAGCCTGGAATCTCCGTGGGCAGGGCAGTGGCAGAGGTCGGTGGGTAGTTCCATTTAGATGAGCCCATTCAAAGGAACTCATGAAACTTTGGCTTCTTTGATTTCCTCTGGGCTCCCACGGCATTGAGGACAGCAGGACCATCCAATCAACACAGAGGACGACAATGATGCTTTCTCCCCAGGGCTGCTAATGTGTGTGAAAACACCCCTCGGTCCAGTGTGCTGGTGTTAGCCTGGGTACCTGGAATCAGCTGGTAAAATCACCAATTTGATAGCCTCTTTTCTTGCACTTAAGGTTTTTAAGGCTTCAATATAATCATCATAATGGGAAGACCCATCACTGTGTAGAGCCTCGGCTGGGTCTGAGCACTTTGCTAAGTGCCCTGCACAGGTTATCTTATGTCACAACAAGCTGAGAGCCAGGTTCCATTAGTATCACAATTTCAGTCAATTCCATCAAATTGGTTCAGGTTGGAAGCTGTAAATGGCTAGGAAAGAGGCTGGTTAGGTGGTCTTGGGCTGAACTGTGAAGAAACTCACACTCCTCTTCCCCTCCCCTTTCAACCCGGGAGGACATCTGGATAGTCAGTCTCCAAGCCTCTCTCAGCTTCTCACCTGTAAGAGAGAGACCATCTGGTCTACCTCCCAGTGCTTTTGCAAGGCTGAGATGAGGTGAGCAAAGTGTTAAGCCCAAAGTATGTTCTCCAGAGAAGCCAGAGCTCTCCCCTGTTACCCCATCTTTTGTAAAGTCTGTGTTAGGAGCTGAATTGTGTCCTCCAAATAGGATGGAATCCTAACCCATAGTACTTCAGAGTGTGATCCTTCCACCTAACAGGATTTTGAAAGAGGTAATTAAAGTAAAATGAGGTCATACCATGTATGGGCAGGGTCTAATTTAATATGCCTGGTGTCTTTGTAAAAAGAGGAGACACACCAAAGGACGACCGTGTGGGAGACACAGAGAGCAGACGGCCACCTACTTGCCGAGGAGGTCTCGGAAGAAGTCACACTTGAGCTCACACTTCTAGTGTTGAGAATTGTGAGACAATCAATTTCTGTCCTTGAAGCCACCAATCTGAGCTACTTTCTTATAGCAACCTGTGTTACTCTGCTAGTCCTGCCATAACAAAACACCACAGATGGGGTTTCATAAACAACAGAGGTTTATTCTCTCACTTCTAGAAGCTGGAGAGTGTCTCCTCTGAGCCCTCTTTCCAGGGCTTGCAGGTGGCCACCTGCATGCTGCTTCTTCACAAAGTTGCTTCTCCGTGCTCCCCCAGCCCTGTTGTTGTCTTTTCCTCCTCTTAAAAGGATGCCAGGCAGAATGTATTTAGGCCCTATCCTAAAAGCCTCGTTGGTTTCTTTATTTTTTAACATTTTTGACGTATTTTATGTAACCCTTATCTTTTTAAATATATTTTTAAAGCATATACTAGATTTTTTTATTCTTCTCTTTTTTATCTTTTATTTATTTATTTACTTATTTTACAGGTTTTTTTGGCCAGGGCTGGGTTTGAACCCACTACCTCTGGCATATGGGGCCAGTGCCCTTCTCTTTGAGCCACAGGCGCTGCCCTTATTCATTTATTTTTAAATTGACAGATAAAGTTGTCTGTATTCACCATGTACAATATAATGACTTGAAGTATCACACATTGTGGAATGGTTAAATGCAGCTAATTAACAAATGTATTCACTCTTGTATTTATCATGTGGTGGCAAGAATACGTAACATCCACTCTGCATTTTTTTTCTTTTGTATTCTTTTTTTTTATTAAGTCATTTTTTATTAAATCAGTACATAGATTATGAATACCTTTATGCCATTGTGGGATTGAATGTGTACAAATTGTACAAATTGGAGTGCTTACAGCCTACTAACCAACATAGCCTTCACCTCATTTACCCAATTACAACGTTAAGACATTTGTGTTTTACACCTGATAGATTCAACTTGTACTTGCAATATGCTCCATAGATGTGGGCCCCCTACTAACCTTCCATCGACCCCCCTCTCTTCCTCTTTCCCTCCCCTTCCCTCCTTCATCCTAGGCTAGAGTTGTGTTTCATTTTTCGTATGCAAGTGTGAGTGATTATTTATTGGTTTCACAGTACTCAGTACTACCCATATCTTTTTAAAGCCCTATTTCTGGATATAGTCCCATTCTGAGGTTATTATGGATGTTAAGACTTCACCATAAGAATTGGGGGGAGAACACAATTCCATCCATAAGGCAGATCTAATAAACAATACAACCCCCAAGCAATGTAGATTATTTAAATGAAAGCCTGGCTGGCCCCAGGAACAAGATCAGCTTAAGGGTAAAGCCAATAAAGGACTCAGCAGTCATGCCTTAGTGGTAAAAGTACCTTAACAGATCTTTCCTACAGTTTCACTAAGCCTGTAGTCCCATCCTCTATGCTTTAGACAGTGTGCAATGAAGGCTGGAGAGACTGGGTAATTTACCTCCTGGAAAATCACCTGGAGAACCTAGGTCTCAGCTATCTAATCATCTGAACGATGCTACAGACATAGCCCATTTATGCAAAGAAATTGTCAGCCCATAGAGAATCTTCTTGAAAAGCCTTTGCAGTGCTTATTGAAAGTAGAGATTCCCAGCCAGGCTTTCCAATTTTCATTCTCTGTGTCTGTGGATAATACTAGGGAAATATACATTTTTTCTAAACAAATATTTCACATGATTCTTCAAGATGGCCTAGGTTTGGGTGGGAAACTAATGGGGTTTAGATCCCAAAACCTACATTTCATATGGTTGCACAGGTAGCACACTGAGCAACAAGCTATACACAGGGGCCCAGAGTACAATTCTCAAGTGTTCTACATCATCCATAGGACCCCACTTTACAGTTTGTTTTGCAACTCAACACTATTATTTCATAGCATAGCATTTGCATGGCTGAGAAAGTAAGGAAAAGCCTGAGTGGATCAGTATTGGGATGAGGGGCACATTTAATCTTAGAGGCCAGCACTGGGGAATAGTAGGGAGGCATAGACCAAGAAACAGTTCTGCCTGGACACACTAACAAACACCAGGAAGCATCAGGTGACAGGATGAAATAATACACTGAGGTAGAATAGAAGGGAAGGGAGACATGAAAGAAAGCAAAGTGTGATTTTCTGGGGAAAGGCAGGTAAAAAAAAAAGGCAGGAGATTCGGATTTATACCTCAGTGCTAATACTTCATGAGTGCTTGCACTAAATGAGTCTAGCCTCAGTTTTCTCACAATCATAACCTCACCCATCTGTAGAAGGGATTAAGTGGGAGGAGGTCCACAATGCTCTTATCACAGGGCCCAGTGTGGAATAAGCATAACTACGACAATGGTCAGTATTTAGCAGGGATTCACAGAGCACTTTTGCCATTGGGCTAATCAAGTACAGGACAGAAGGAAGCATCCAAAAGTCCAATTACATGCACTTTTCCACACTCACCTGTGGGAGACACCATAGTGCTGCATCATACTGCATCTGCTATCAGACAGCCGCTCAACAAGCCGACATGAATCAGAGAAGCTGTGAGGGCTGTGTCCATAATGATGACTCCGGGTCCCAGCTGCCAATGATAAAGTCCCATGCCTGAAGTGACGTTGAGCCTGGTGGAGGAGAAGTAGAGATTACATTAGTTGGGAGACGTTAGGAACATCAGAGTCTCAGAAATTGTTTGATCAGTTTCTCTCAATGGCCCTAAGAAGGAAGTAGAGCTAAGCCCCTATATTAGGATTGGGAAATCTATATACAATGTAACAAAAATAAGTTTGGGTCTTAATGGCATGGTTCAGACACAGGACCTCTGTAGTTCTTGTGGCTTGGAAATCACCTCCCCATGATATTTAGATGATGACTCCCCCTCAGTACAGTCAGGTGTCTGCACAAACGTTATCTCAGCATCTCCCAACACACCTATAGGAAATAGTACCCGCTTTTTTTTTTTTAATATTCCCTTATTCCACTGTATAGACTTATCAATTCCTGGATTTATAGTATAGATTTATTGATTAACTGCCTCTTCCACTAAAATGTAAGATTCCTGAGGACAGTTACTGTTTTCTGTTGATCACTTCATCCCAGTGGCTTGTTAAATGACAAGGAGGAATGAGTGAGAGCACCACTGTTCCAGGCTCTTGCTATCTCCAGCCACCCACAGATTTATGTGTGTTAAAAAGCCTCCCCAAAGAGACAATGAAGAAGGTTTTGTGTATTCTCTCAGTAGATTTTCATCCACATGGATTTATTTAATTTACAAAAAAGGGCCATATTGTATATACAATTTGGTACCCTGCATTGTCACTTACCATGTATCATAAATTTTTCCTTTAGCAATAAATAATACTTAAAGTAATTTTTTATATAGTCACAATGTATCATATCTTCTTAATGAACATTTTGTTGTTTCCAATTTTGCCATAAAAAGTCATGTATTAGTTATCTATTGCTATATAATGAATTACTCCAGAACTTAGTAACAAATTATACTCCAAAACAACATATATTTTGTATTTCTTTGCTTAAGAACCTTGGGGTAGTTTGGCTAGGCTTTGGCTTGGGGTCTTTCATAGACATTGGCTGGGGCTGTGGTCTCTTCTCAAGGTTCGATTGGGAAGGATCTATTTCCAGGTGACGATCACACCAGGTGGTTGGCAGAATCCAGTGCTTTGTGGGTTGTTGATTTGAGTGCTTTAGGACCTCACTGACTGTGAGCTAAAGGCCTCTCTTCTCTGTTTGTTTGCCACATGGTCTTCTCTTTCATACAGCCAATAGCCAGACAGCTTGCTTCAGCAAAGCAAGCAAATGAAAAGGAGAGATAGAGCGAGAAAGAGAGAGAACAAGACAGAAGTCTGTCTTGTTACCTAATCACAGAAGTGACAGTGACATCCCATCTATTTGCCATGTTCTATTTGTTACACAATCAAGCCGCTAAGTGCAGCCCACACCCAGTGGGATAACATGAGGGTGTGAAAAGGAAGAGACAGGGTAATTGAGAGCTATGTCAGGAGCTGCCTACTACACGCTGATATGAATATCTATATCTTCATGCAGAGATGTCTACATTCACATACATATTTGAGTACCTTTCTGCTTATTCAGAATACATGTTCTAGGAGAATCATTGGGTTGGTTTGTGCATATTTTTATTACTAAGTCAAGTGCTATGCATGTTTTATAAGGCTTTTGATACATAAAGTTATAATGTCTTCAAAAGTTAAAAATGTTAGTGCATTTCCCCGCTCCCGTATCTTTCTCTATTGTATGGGCATGTCCTTTGTTACCCAAATTAATCAACAATGGCTCTTTTATTAACTCTAAAGTTAATGGATGAAACCTATTTCACAAGTTTCTAAATGTTTTTTAATTGCTAGGGATCTAACACATCTCTTACGTTTATTGAGTATTTAGAATATTATTATTTTTTAAACAGCTATTTCATACCTTCTACTCTTTTTCCTACCAAGGCATATATACCTTTTAATGATTCAAAATAACTCTGCATGCTTTAAATATTCTATTTCTGGTACACAAATGGAAATAGAATAAACAAAAATATTAAACAAGTTCAAATACCCAATTTTGTTACATAGTTTACAAATACTTTTTCACAGTTTCTAATCGGCCTTTCAGCTCTTCAGTTTTGTTTATGATATTTTGATATAAATATTTCATTAACAACTATTTAAGAAAAACAAATCTATCACTATGTCTCTTTATTTCTTTTCTTTCAAGTTATGCTAAAAATGTCTTCCCTATTTATAGCAAGTTTGCTTGTAATTTCCTTTCTCTCTTTTTTTTCTTTTACTCTTTCTTTTCTTTTTCTTTCTGTCTTTTTTCTCCTTATAACATTACAGATGATGTTATAAATTACATTCAATTCATTGTCACTCACTTTGTTTTATATATTCAAGTACCTATTTCACTTTTTTCCTTTTTTTTTTTTTGTAGAGACAGAGTCTCACTTTATCGCCCTGGGTAGAGTGCCGTGGCGTCACACTGCACACAGCAACCTCCAGGTCTTGGGCTTAAGCGATTCTCTTGCCTCAGCCTCCCTAGTAGCTGGGACTACAGGCGCCCGCCACAGCGCCCGGCTATTTTTTGTTTTTGCAGTTCGGCCGAGGCCGGGCCCGAACCCGCCACCTTCGGTATATGGGGCCGGCGCCCTGCTTGCTGAGCCACAGGAGCCGCCCACTTTTTTCCTTTTTATTAGTATTAATAGTCCTATAAAAATATAGTGGGTTACCCTAAGACTATATATTAACTATTTCTTTTCCTACTGATGTGAAATGCTCTATCACATTGTATATGTTTTTGTATTTACATATGTTTTGATCTCTTCTCTATTTTTTCTTTAAATTATACATTCTTAAGCCAGTTCTTATAATTTCCTAATGACTATATTAATTTTATTAATGCCATAATTTATTGGCACATTTTCATAAGTATGTTATTACTTTAGTAAATTAATATATCAGTATATTGACATAAAATATTCTCACTGATTATTAATTTTTTTTAGGCATTCCAGATTGTTTATTTTTTAATTTTAAGAATCATTTTGTCCAGTTATAAATGTCCAGGATTTTGATTGACATTGTTTGCACCTATAAATTAGAGGAGTTGATATATTTAAAATAGAATTCTTCCAAATGAAAACACAGTAAGTGTCTGTTTTTTCAAGTCCACTTTTATGAAAACTCAGTAAACACTTATAGCAATCTTTTATAGGTCTTAAAAGACCTCCTTTTACAACAGTTGTAACTGCTATTTATATTCTATATCTTTGTAACTTTGGGCAAATTACTTCACCTCTCTCAAGCTCCTTTGCTCATCTAAACTGGATGTGGACACTCCCACACCCACCCGCACTGTGGGGGTTAATGGAAATGATAGAGCCACAGCTCCCAGAGCAGTCTGGAGTGTACCAGCTGCTCCACAGGTGGTGCTAAGAGTTGTGGTTAATTTAAAAGAAACCACAGAACACCATTATAAAATTGCGATCACACTGAGGAAAACTCCTCTTCCATCTGCGCCTAGTACAATTCACCTTACAAATCATATGAAGTGAGGCCATGAGGGCACAGGATAGCAAAAAAACAATCAAATTGAGATATGGTGATTTTAACTCTTTTGGGTCAATCCTGCTTCACAGATGCTCCCAGATCCATCCAACTACTTACCAGATAAAAGCTGCTTAACTTCTGATGGATGTGGGAGAGCCTATCATGTTTTGCCTATCAAGCATTATTTGACAATTAAGAGTATTTCATAAATATCTAAATACAAGAGTAAACACCTGCTTTTTACCTTCCCCCCATCTTTATCCTAGTCTAACTAACTCTGGGATTCTGTATGTGGGTAGTATGGTGTGGGTCTCTGTAGTCCTCTACGGTGTCCTGATTCCAGAGAGTCACTTTGTATGATGGCAGTATACAATCCTTGCAAATGACAGTCTTGGAGTATTTTCTCTATGGTACCATTTTTAAAAGCAGTGTGGAATTTCCACTGGGGTCCCCTATAGCCTCTTATAGAAGATACACTGTTAGTGGACGAAAAAGGAAGAAAGAAGAACTGAGGGTTGACAGAGGGGTTCAGAGAAACAAAGGGGAGCCAGGAATGCCTGGTGAGAATGATAGTTGGCAGGTGCAAATAAGGATTGGCTGAGGGGTGGAGTTGCAGAGCTCCAGGACCAGCAAAAAAGAGAGGAGGGAGGTAGAGGGAAAGGAAAGGAAATGAGAAGTCTTAGATTATTCACCTTCTTTAAAAATCATAGTGGAAATGTCCCAAAATGTTGCCAACAATACATTCTGTGACTGAGTCATTATGCAGAGAGATGAGCTGGGGGCTGAAGGACAGAATTAATATAGTCAGTAATTCTATCCCTTTGGCAATGTCTTTCTGCATGAAATAATGATTTTATGTCTCACTTCTCTCCAGCCTGCACATTCCTCATAACGAACACAGTGAGTGACTATTTATGTTTCAAGGCAACAGCATCAGGATAATGGACTAGCCTCTGAATCTCTTTCTGCAAAGGAATGCCAGGGCCGCCTAGGAAACCTGGGAGAGCTTTCCATCTGGGAATAATGCTGCTGCAGCTGGCCATAGAAGATGGAGTTTGGAATTTAGAATTAGGCAGATACTGGTTCAAGCCCTTCTGGTGCCACTTACTGACTTATTTCCTCTGCATCTCAGTTTTCTTGTTCGGAAAATTGGGGATGTTCACATTGAATGCAAACGTGAAAACACGCAGCTTGGGGGTGCCTGGGACATAGACAGGGCTCAGTAATGATTGAGTAGGAAAATGTCCAATTTCCTTCCAGCCTCTGTGCTTGGGGAAGCAGAAAGCTGGGTGGTAAAATTCAGCCTGGAAGCACAGATGAAGAAATGAGAGAGGATATGTCCCAGCCCCTGAACCTCCCATCCAATGCTTACTTCATTTATTCAGCAATAATTAATGCCTTCATTGTCCTTAGACTTTGTTGTAGGGATCAGAAGATGAAAGGACATGAAACCTGACTTTGATCATCATTTTTATCATATTCTCTTACCATGTGTTATATGCTCAACCAAGCAATGGCATTGCTGAGCGTTTGACACTTGATCCCTACCACAGAAAGAACACAAATTAGTTGCTGTGGTGCCCATTTTGTAGCTTAGAAACATTTCAAGGTCATGAAGTTAAATAACTCCCCCCAGGGTCACACTGTGATGTAGAACTGAAACTTGTAGATCATTGTGTAAATTTTCAATCTCTTGTTTATATCACCCTGAACTTCCTTTGAGTTTCTCACAGTCCAACAGGGGAGACAGATGTATAGTAAGTATAAAAGTTTCAATGTTCAGAGCTCGGACACTTGCCTAAGGTTCTATTAGGGTCATAGACAATGAATTATTGTCTGAAGATCAATTGAAAACAACTGAATTAACCTAGGCTTTTGGGCATGGCTTGACAAAGGGGATTAAATACCTGATTTGAGTTCTGGAAAACTAACAGGACTTTGCCACACAGACCTGGTATTCTCAGAGTAGACAGTGGCCTCTTCAAAGCCATGATGGCTTAAATATGCACAGTGCCTGCCATCAGGAGATACCAGGTATTCCTTGGACAAAGTGAGAGAGCTCTGTTAGAGACATGGCAGAAAGTGGAACTAGTAATAGATCATGGGGGACTTTCTTGCCTACATAGGAAATTTGCACTCTGTCCTAAGGGCACTGGAGCATTTTATGAGAGAAGTGACATGATCAGATTGGTGTTTTAGAAAGATCATGCCTGCTGAATGAATGGATGGCTAAGGCCTAGTAGCAGATGATACCAATGGTATATTAAGATAAAAGCCTAGGTAAGAAATAATGAGGTTCTGGATTAAGGCAATGGGACTGGGTAAGAAAGGATGCATCTGTGGGAGATTTCTGGGGAGGAATCCATAATCGTGAGCTTATGCGTATATGTAGGGGAAAGCATAGGGCTGGGGAGGAGGGACAGGGAAAATTCTCAAATGCCTAAGGAGCTAGTTTGGATACCTGGTATGTTGCCCTCTGTCATCTGCCCAGGTAGAGACAAGCCGGCCTGATTAGACCTCTGTATATAACCTGCTAAATAGTCCACAGCTCCTTCCATTTAAAAAGCATAGCAGAAACCTCCAACTATTTCCTTTCAATGTCCTTTTGATCCAAAGACAAATTTCATCAGCCAGGAGTCCACAGCGGGAAGTTGAAAGCAAGGCCCAGCCATTCTGCTTCTTTGATTCTCCAAGAAAGATCTCTAGATCTAAATGGCTGAGTCATCCCCCAACCCTTCCATCCCCATAGCTGTCTGTTTCTCAGGGGACTCATGACCTGCTGATCCCAGCACTTCACCGTATTTGGGATAAGAGTAAAGATTGAGATGGAACTCCAGCCCCTGTCCTTCAATCCTGATGAAGTGCTCCCACAACCACTGGCAGTGCTTTCACTGAGTCAACATATGTTTATTGAGCACTGATATATATTCCTAGAGCTGTGTAATGTGCTGGGGATTCAACAATGAGCAAGGGACGAATACCAAGTTTATGACCTTATAAATCTAATCTTCTACTAGGGGTAGGTAAGGTAGATTCATACCACTTTTTGGTGAAAACCCCAAGTGCTGGAAAACAGTGAAACACAGAGCTATGACCCTCAACACTAATAAAGACATCTCCCTACATGGTGAGGTCAGAGGGGGTGCGCCAGAGAAAACAAGTTACACTGAAATCTGCTACAAGAAATAATCTATTTAAGTAAAGGCAAAAAGAGGTAGGAAGAACTGCCCAATATAACTCCAACCTTCCTAGTTATCAGAGAAATCTTGAAATATTTCTTTCATAAGATCATACTCTCACTCAAGGATCTAAAGTACCTCGTTGCTATGGGAGGCAAAGGAGGGAGGATCACTTGAGCTCAGAACTTCAAGACCCGTCTCTAAAAATAAAAATAAAAATAAAAATAGTAGCTCTTTCCTGCTGACAGTTCAGGTTGACACTTTCTGAAATGATGTGTCAGGCCCTCGCAGAGGCATGGGAAACTGAAGCAAGGCAGTTAGGAGCTTTGGATTTGGTGCCAGGTGGATCCAAGTTAAATCTGTCCCTTCCCTTCCTAGATGTATGACCTTGGGCAAGTTACATTCCCTGCCTGTGCCTCTATTTCTAGGCTGGCAAAGTGAGCCCAACACCATTCTACTTGCTAGTGATTCCTGAGAAGATAAAGGGGTAACAAACACATCGTTCCCAGCACATTGCCTGACATGGGGTAAGTACTTCACTGTTGATGGCTGTTATTGACAGGGACTTCTGAATTTGGCTGCAGATCAATTCACTGAAAATCAGTTTCCCTAAAGCCAATTCACTGATAAATAAACTGGGGGGAAAAATTAATTTTTTGAATGACCCGATTTGTGGCTATTACTTGATGTAGGAAGCATAGTAACCAGCACAAAAAGGTAATGTAAAACAAAAGCATCCTGAATCTCACATTCTGCTCCTCTTCACAGCCAAGTGCCTTGGCAAATACGTTAACTCTACTTCTGTACTCCCATTCATGACCCAGTCCCTGCCTTCAACAGTCCACCAAATGCTTCCCTTCTGTGGCCATTAATTACTCCCATTGGCTACACCCATGGACCTCTTTCCGTTCCTGACTTTATTGCTCACTGCTTAAACAGGATTTGGAATAATTGATCACTTTTTCTGGAAAGTAGAAACATGTTCTTTTCTTGACTTATTTATTATAACACTCCCCGCCATGTTCCTTGTACTTCTCTGACTGCTCCTCAGGGTTTATTAATTGTAATTACTTAGGGCATGATCCCAGACCCTTTTCCTTTTCACTGCTCTCTTTCCCTCACCCCCACATGTCAGGTGATAACACCACATCCATATGATTCTAGCCCAGATCTTTTTTCTGAGTTCTTTTCTCTTATACGTAACTGACTGCTTGAAGTCACCACTTAGAGATTTCACAGTATCCCCAATACAGCCAGAATGATAGCACCATTCCAGTCCCTCATACCTTGATTGTCCAGATGTAGCTTCCTCTAGTGTTCTGAGTTCAGTCAACAGCACCCCACCCAACCAGATACTCATGTCTCAAATCTGGGCTTAACCTTTGATCTTACCCTCTCTGTCACCACCTACATCCAACCTATTTTGCACATTCACCTTTCATGCTTTATCGTAGGTATTTTCTTCTTTTATAGAGAGTTTTTAAAAACTTGAATATGCTCATGGTCACTCCCTTCCTTAGAATCCTTAATTCTTTTAGGATAAAGACTTAAATCCTTAACAAGGCTAGTATGGCCCTGTGTAATCACATCATCTCTTTTCTCCAACTGTTTGTCATGCCATTTCCATTTGCTTTCTGATGTCCAGCCACACTGCCCTTATTTTAATTCATACACCGTATCAATTACCTGTCAACTCGCTGCCTTAGTATTAAGTTCTCTCTGAGTCTGTGGTCCTCTTCTCTATCTTGTACCTGGCACCAGTGGCTAATTCATTTTATTCATTAATAAAAGATAATGAAGATAATGAGGGTAGATGGCATTTTCTCAAACTGCCTGAGTTTCCTAGTTACAAGCTCACTTTCTGATTTCCCAATAATAATTGAAAAAGGAAATGAATGAATAGTAAGTTAAAATCTATACATTCTATGAGTACAAGATCCATATCTATTGTGTTCATTAACTGTCTTCAGCATGTTGAGTAGTGGCTGACACACTGTAGGCACTCAATAAATACTTTTGAACAGACAGATAAATGCATAAGTAAACCTGTATGTCTTACAATATTGTTTATGAAATTGAGATAAGAAAAGGAAGTGAAAATGCTATGAATACTGTAAAGTGTTGCATAAATTCCACTCATTTTCATTACTAAAGTTGTGAGCAGACAGCTGTAATGCCGGAGCAACCAGGTATGAAGTCTGAGCTGACAGAAACAGGGCTATTGATGTGATCAAAGATGACAAACTGAATCCGACATGTGTTTAACGGTGCACAGAACTTGAGCTGTGATGTGTGGGAATCAAGTCTCACTGCTTAATTTCAGCAGGTTGCTGGATGGTAGCCCAGGTTTCCTGACACCCCTCACTTCCAGGTCCCCCTTACATCTACCCTGCCAGGTTCTAAAGAAGTGATAAAGGACTATTTCCTTGATCATACCCCTCCAATCTGAAAGTTCAGGCCTTCCTTTGTGCTCTGACAACATCCTATAAGTCCTTCAATCAGAGCATGGATCAAAGTAAATCTCAATTGTGTGCTTACATTTCCACTTGCTCCCACCAATAATTTTAACAGATCCATTATGAGGATATAAGTATGTGCTATGCATTGTGCTAAATACATGTTTTACTTCACTATCAATTAATCTTTATAATAATCCTTTAGGGGGGAGTCCTGCTTACAAATGGAGTAACTGAGGCTTAATGAGTGCTTTGCTCAAGGAGTCATATATTAAAAAATATAAAAAACTAGAATTTGAACACAGGCAGTTTTGTATGATTGTATATGATTCAACAGTGTATTGGTAAATGTTAACAAAAGGCTACCTAGGGAAAAAATAATCTTCTTATAGTATCTGCCAATTTATCTGGTGTAAATATTCCCATTGGAGCTGATTTCAAGCAGCATGGCACTGATCTGACAAGAAACTGTGTGCTTTTAATCTTTACCTCAAAGGCATAGCTCTTCAAGTGCAGTTCTCAGACTTATAACAGCATCATTGGCATCACCCATGAGGGAAGGGGGTTAGAATTGGAATTTCCTGGGGCCCACCCCAGATCTCCTGTATTGGAATGTTTGACATGGAGTCTAACAGTCTGTGACTTAACAAGTCCTCCAGATGATTCTTGTGCTTGCCGTCCTTTCTTTGGCAAAGCACCAAGCACCGCACTGGCACAGTTAAATATTTTTTGAACTGAGTGGAACTGAACAGACATTCATTAAGGGAACCTCATCAGTGAGGTGAAACATAATGCCAAGTAGTCTTAGCTCTCCCTTCAGGGAACAAGATGAAGGTGGAAAGGACCTTTGGGTGGGGTTGATTTATTTTTATTTTTTATTAAATCATAACTGTGTACATTGATGCATTTATGGGGTTCAGTGTACTGATTTGATATACAATGTGAAATGCTTACATTGAACTAAGTAATACATCCATCACAATTATACTCGTTTCTTAATAGTTTTGAAAGGTATCCCTGCATCATGCACATTAGGTGAGGTCACCCAAATACCCTTCCTCCTCTTTCTTCTCCTTCCCTTCCTTCTGTTTCCTCTTCCCTTCTACTTTCTAGACTATAGTTTACCATTTATATGAATGTGTAGGTGATTATATATTGGTTTCATAGTAGTATTAAGGACCTTGGATACATTTTTTTCCATTCTTGAGATACTTTACTAAGAAGAATATGTTTCAGCTCCATCTAGGTAAACATAAAAGATGTGAAGTCTCCATTTTTATGGCTGCGTAGTATTCCATGGTGTACATACACCACAATTTGTTAATCCATTCATGGGTCCATGGGCACTTGGGCTGTTTCCATGTCTTGGCTATTATGAATTGGGCTGCAATAAATATTCCGGTGCAAATGTCTTTGTTGTAAAATAATTTGTGATAATCCAGGTATATACCTAGTAGAGGAATTGCAGGATCAAACAGTAGGTGTACTTTTAGTTCCTTGAGTATTCTCCAAACTTTTTTCCAAAAAGGGCTTATTAGCTTGCATTCCCACTAGCAGTGTAGAAGTGTTCCCTTCTCTCCACATCCACGCCAACATCTGTAGTTTTGGGATTTTGTGATGTGGGCTAATCTTACTGACGTTAGATGATATCTCAAAATGGTTTTGGTTTGCATTTCTCTGGTGATTAAGGATGATGAGCATTTTTTCATGTGTTTGTAGGCCATGCGCCTGTCTTCATCAGAGAAATTTCTATTGCCTACATAGAAATGGGGTTATTTGTTCTTTTCTTATTGATTAGTTTCAGTTCTCTGCAGATTCGAATTATCAGACCTTTGTGGGAAGCATAATCTGCAAAAATCTTCTCCCATTCTGAAGGTTGTCTGTTTGCTTTACTTACTGTATGCGAAAGCTTTTTAGTTTGATCAGATCCCAGTAATATATTTTTGGTGTTGCTTTAATTTCCGGGGGGGGGGGGAGTGCCCTCCTCATAAAATATTCTCCCAGGCCAATTTCTTCAAATGTTTTCCCTGCACTCTCTTCTAGTATTTTTTCAGTTTCATGTCTTAACTTTATATCTTTTATCCTATCCAGTGAGAATCAATTTTTATTAATGGTGAAAGGTGGGGGTCAAGTTTCAGTCTTCTACAGGTTGCCAACCAGTTCTCCCAGCATCATTTATAAAATAGGGAGTCTTTCCCTCACTGAATATTTTTGATAGGCTTGTCAAAGATCAAATGATGATAAGTAACTGAGTTCATCTCTTGGTTCTCTAGTATGTTCCATAAATCTACGTCTCTGTTTTTGTGCCAGTACCATGCTGTTTTGATCACTATAGATTTATAGTATATCCTAAAGTCTGATAATGTGATACCTTCTGATTTGTTCTTATTTCTGAGTAATGCATTCACTATTTGAGATTTTTTTTCTGATTCCATATAAAACAAAGCACTATTTTTTCAAGTTCTTTAAAGTATGACAATGGTACTTTAATAGGGATTGCATTAAATCTGTAGATTTCTTAGGGTAGCATGGACATTTTTAACAATGTTGATTCTTCCCAGCCATGAGCATGGTATGTTTTTCCATTTATTAACATCTTCAGCTATTTGTTTCCTCAGAGTTTCATAATTCTCTTTATAGAGATCTTTTACATCCTTTGTTAGGTAAATTCACAGATATTTCATCTTCTTCGGCACTACTGTAAAAGGAATAGAGTCTTTGACTATATTTTCAGATTGACTATTGCTGGCATATATAAAAACTACTGATTTGTAAGTATTGATTTTGTATCCTGAAACAGTGATGTATTCCTTGATCAATTCTAAAAGTTTTGTAGTTGAGTCCCTGGGGTTTTCCAGGTAGAGGATATCATATCATCACTGAAGAGTTAATTTTATCTCCTCTGATCCTATTTGGATACTTTTGATTGCCTTCTTTTGCCTGATTGCAATGGCTAAGACTTCCATTACTATGTTGAATAGCAGAGGAATTAGTGGGCATCCTTGCCTTATTCCTGATTTGAGTGGAAATGTTTTCAATTTCACAACCATTCAATATGATATTGGTTGTGGGTGTGCTGTAGATGGCCTCTATAATACCCCTTTGACAATTTTGGATAGATCCTCCAAGAAGAGACTACATAAGGAAATATTAGACTTAAAGCCGACACTAGAACAAATGGATTTAACAGACCTCTACAGAACATTACATCCTAATAAAACTGGATATACATTCTTCTCATCAGCCCATGGATCATCCTCCAAAGTTGATCATATCCTAGGACACAAGTCTAATCTTGGCAAATTTAAAAGAATAGAAATTATTCCTTGTATCTTCTTGGACCATGGTGGCAAAAAAGTTGAACTCATTCAACTCATATTTATACAAAGTCATGGAAACTAAATAATCATAGGCTGAATGATAGCTGAATAAAGATGAGATTAAGAAGAAAATCACCAAATTTTTGGAACAAAATGATAAGACACAAATTATCAAAACCTGTGGGATACTGCAAAGGCAGTCCTAAGAGGGAAATTTATAGCATTGGAAGCCTTCATCAAGAAAACAGAAAGAGAGGAAGCCAACAACTTATCATCTCAATCATCTCAAGCAACTGGAAAAGGAAGAATATTCCAACCCCAAACCCAGCAGAAGAAAAGAAATAATCAAATTAGGGCAGAATTAAATAAAATTGAAAATAACAGAATCATTCAGAAGAGCAAACAAAACAAAAAGTTGGTTTTTTGAAAAGATTAATAAAATTGATAAACCTTTGGCCAA
>CAUYON010029736.1:0-30523 GCA_963573935.1 Arctocebus calabarensis
TTTTAGAGAACCCCATATATACCAGTCGCTATCTGTTTGGTCCTTACTAGAACTACAGTTTTAACTTGGACAGATTTATTCTAGTTAAGCCATAAGTGTTAATGTGTAAACTTGTTTTGATTAAAGAATTTTTCTATCAAACTCTAGTAATTTGCTTTTTATAAGTGATGGAATTGTGGTATTTGGGGAGACAGGGTAAGCTGAAGATGGCAAAAATAAAGGAAATGTTATTTATCTTTTGTCCACCCTCCCTTTTTTTCTGTGACCCAACAGATCTGTAGTTTTACCAAGAAGCCGCAGAATATTCAACTTCTGGAGATAGTGCAGCACATTAATAAGTTAGGGCTGCCTACATAGATAGACCTTCCTCTATAATAGCGGTTCTCAACCTGTGGGTTGTGACTGTGTTAAAGGGCTGTGGCATTAGGAAGGTTGAGAACCACTGCTCTATAACTTAGTTACTACAGTTGCCTTCTCAAGAAATTTTCTGTTTGTCATAGGCTGATTCACAGATGACTATCACACTCACAACTCTTATTTTGAACATTGACTCAAATTGTGTAGTTGGCCAAACCTCCAAAGCTGAACAAGCTACTGAGTGATTTCAATGACAGCTCCCCCAAAAGTATGTATAAATAACACCTACTTTGTGCTGGGTTCTTTTAAAATCATCATTGGATACCATTTTAAAGAGTTAATTTATACATGACCTAGCAGAATAGATTGAAGGTTTTTCAGCTGCTTAGAAAAATTTCAGATACATCATCTTGAATCAAGACTTCGTATGCATAGACATTTTATCAGAGACTTAAGCCTTAAAAAGCTATTATAGGCTCGGTGCCTGTAGCACAGTGGTTACGGCACCAGCCCCATACAACAAGGGTGACGGGTTCAAACACAGCCCGGGCCAGCCAAACAACTGCAACAAAATAGCTGGGCGTTGTGGCAGGCGCCTGTAGTCCTAGCTACTTGGGAGGCTGAAGAAGAGAATCACGTAAGCCCAAGAGTTGGAGGTTGCTGTGTGAGCTATGACACCACTGCACTCTATCAAGGGTGACACAGTAAGACTTGTCTCAAAAAAAAGCTATCATATCCAGTGACTTCTAACAGTATGCCAATACATTTGCCCTGTTTTGCTGATAATGGTTACGTTAAGTGTATGTTCCTCCCCACACACACTTACCTGGATGTCTGGTCAAGAGGAGGTCTGCCATCTAATCCTGTATAACAGCAAAGGCTTGTTGTATAGGGCTCTATATAGGCTTCACTAACAACTTATTTTGTCCCATGGGCCTTAGAAAGGACAATATTGGAAATAGCAAACCCGTATCATTAAACAAAATTTAGAAACAAAGGTATAATAGACAGAAATGCTATATTTGTGTTGTATTAATTTATAACACACAGATAATGTTAGAGATGACAGACCTAGTGAGATTCCAATGTTTAATCATCCTTAAAGGGTATTGACAGAGATGTTTAAAGAAATAGATATTGCTTTTCTATAGTAATTTTTGTGTATGTGCATCCACTATTGTATAAAAATTAAATTCATTTCTAACTCCAAAAGATGCTACGTTCATGATAACATTTTCATATTTGTTTAACAAGCATGTTGTGTTTAATATGTTGAAATAGGCATAAAAAAACTGTCTTGGATCAGAGATTTTATAGCTTCAAAATATACAAAGTTAGAGGTGGGGTGTGGTGGCTTGCACCTGTAATCCCAACACTCTGGGAGGCTGAGGTGGGTGGATCGCTTGAGCTCACCAGTTCAAGAACAGCATGAGCCAGAGCAAGACCTCATCTCTAAAAATACCCAGGCACTGTGGCGGGTGCCTGTAGTCCCAGCTACTCAGGAAGCTGAGGCAAGAGAATCACTTGAGCCCAAGAGTTTGAGGTTGCTGTGAGCTGTGATGCCACAACACTGTACTAAGGGCGACAAGGTGAGACTGTCTCAAAAAAAGTTATATACACATGTATATATACACACACCTATAGGAATTTTTTTGACCCAAACTTGGTGGGAATATCTGTATGACCGATAACACTGATAAATTATGGGAACAACCTGGCTAGCCCTTCTCAGTCTCACTAGGAAACAATAGGTATCTGAGTCTAGTGAAAAAAAATTAAAGACTAACATTTTCAATAAATAAAACAATGATTTAAATGATTATCTTCTTGGTCCACCAAGATGAATGGATTGGCAGCACACATGGAATAATGTATTACAATAGTAATCAACTTTCTGAAATTTGCCATTTTGAGAATATGAATCAAAGTAAATAGACCCCTGCATATTAACGTATGACCTAAAAGGAATGCAGTATTAATAACAAAGGAAATGGGCCTGGCACAGTGGCTTACCCTATAATCAAAGCACTTGGAAAGTTGGGGCGAGAGGATTGCTGGACCAGAAGTTCAAGACTAGCCTGGACAACATAACAGCAAAACCTCATCTCTAAGTGAAATATTTTACCTGCAGAATTTTAGGAATTGGGCATATCACTTATTTCTCTTCAGTCTATGGTTTTCCAACAATTGTCAATCTGTTCAGTATTAATACTCTTCTAGTTATAGCAAAGTAAAAACCTAGGTTTGGAGTGGTCTTTTAATTCTGTATACTGATCCTGTGTGTACTAACTGAATGAATTAGTGAATGAGAACAACACTAGACATACCAGAAACGGGTGCTTGTTCTCTCCAAACCAATCAACTTAATTGATATGTGGCATTTTGGTCCATAAATCATAACTTCATTGTCAATCTTTTAAATATAGTCCTACATGTTTCACTTTTTATTAATATGATAAAAAGTCTGTTATTAGCCATCCAGATGTAGAACTCAGATGAATTTAAAATAACCTGGGAGAAAGTAAAACAAAAACTATGATGCATTTAAAATCTGTTTCATGACATTCTTATAAGTCTTAAGAGGTACTAAATTTTCTACCCAAAAAGGTTTCCAGAAAATATTTCACTATAGATAACTAGCTACAGTTTTTTCTGAGGCTCTGGACCTGGGAACTTATTAAAAGTTTCCTTTTCTCTTTGGCTCAGGAGGACAGAAGAGAGTAACTTGGATTATTATAGTTAGGGGCCAGAGGAATTGAAGAGCTGGGCCAGGAAACGGTTTACTTCTTTTTGTTTTTGTTTATAGAATATTCAATAATATTAGCTAAATATAAGTGAGCCAGTGCTAGCAATCAGTACAGTCTTGATTTTACCAGGTCCCTACAGTCATATAAAACCTATTTTTATAATCATAATACTAAATTGATATATTTTAAGCTCATAGCATTTATGATCCAGAGGAAGTTTCTGTCAATAATTGACGCTTCAATTTAAATGTTACTTCTGTGAAGGTATAAATATACAAAATTGTTTTACTTTCACTATTTATGAGTCTCTTTACATCTTGTATGTGGCCGGACACAGTGGCTCATGCCTGTAATCCTAACACTCAGAGGCCAAGGCAGGAGGCTGCTTGAGCTAAGGAGTTCAAGACTAGCGGGGTTGTCTCTACTAAAAATACAAAAATTAGCTGAGTGTGGTGGGAGATGCCTGTAGTCCCAGGTACTTAAGAGGCTGAGGCAGGAGTATTGCTTGAACCTAGGAGTTAGAGATTATTGTGAGTGAGGCTGATGCCACATAGTATAGTTTGGGTGACAGAGACAGTCTCAAAAAGTCTTAATGTGTCTAGTACCTATCAAAACTAAACGTAACATTACATTATAAAAGAACTCACTATAACTTTAAATTACACAATAGCTATTCTTCATTTTGTGTTATTAAATCACTCTTATTCTCCCTAATTTTTATTACAGATATTTAAAGGATCTTTACCTTGGAAGCCTCATGGTAGATGGTAAAGATCAGACATCCTCAAACTTTTTAAACAGGGGGCCAATTCACTGTCCCTCAGACCGTTGGAGGGCTGGACTATAGTTTAACAAAAAAAAAATATGAACAAATTCCTATGGACAGTGCACATATCTTATTTTGAAGTAAAAAACAAAACGGGAACAAATACAATTCACACCTAAGCATGTGGCCTGCAGGCCGTAGTTTGAGGACCCCGGGTATAGATGGATTATTCTTCAAAGAATTTTCAAAATACTTCCTCCACTTGAAATATCACTAACTGAATTTTATCATTAGTAAAAAACACTCTGGACAGAAAATAAATAGGCAAGCCATGGACTGGGAAAAAAATCAGAATATGTATATCTGATAAAGGATTTATATTCAGCACTTCTACTTGAAGATAAAACAACCCACTTAAAAGGGGCAAAAAGTACTAAATGAAAAATATTTTGGAATAAGTACTAATAATTAAACATATTTCTGAACATTTAAAAACAATCAAGTTATAGAAAAATCTGTGATTTGGACTTTTCTTAGCTGGTGTTTCCAAGTGGATTGCAGTCCTCAGTGGGATTTCTTGGAAATAAAGTATCCAAAGGAACAGTTATTTCAGAAAGGTGCATTTTTCTGTGTGTATGTACGTGGCTATTCTTAATTAAAGGTTCCAGGATCAACATAAGGATAAGCAAGGAATTCCCCCAGTTTGTTGCCTTCTGAATCATAATGGAGCATTCGGAAGCAAACATCACAAAAGAAACAGGGATCCTCTGGTGCAAAACTGTCATTGTTGGTCACCCATCTGTAGTTGTTAAAAAAGATGTACATCATTAAGGTTTTCATGCATTAATGTGCTATAAGTTACATAGCTACATGTAAATATAACATCTGCAGTGTTACCTTATCAGTCTATATTACTAAAACATCTTTTATATTATATTGTACACATGTACAGACATAGATATATCACTACCAAGGCAAAAGGGCATCTAATACTAAGACATTGCAGAATGTTATTTCTCTGTAAGGCCGTCCTTAAAGGTAAAATAGAGAAGAATGTAAGCATGTACTTGAAAACATCACACATTTGCCATGACATATCTATCCTCCAAGTAACTTACTTGTTATTTTCTTTTCAGAGATCATTAATATAACTATATGCTATAGATCTAAAACAATCTTACTCAATTTATCTTTTTTTAACTGGTAAATGAACAGTGGTTAATTTGAAAACTTCAACTTTTTTTTTTTAAACCTAGAATTTTATCCTGAATCTAAGCAACATTATTTAACTGAGATTGTTTTGGCCTAAGATGTTGTTACTGGTCACAGTGAGATGAAAAATACTAATTTTCAGTGTTATTTCAATTCTGCATCTCATGGACTATTTGCTTTTAACATTCCCTTTCATTTTGATCTAATAACTCTGATTTATCATGTTTGCCTATTGATTAGTTAAAAAACTATATTGTGGTAGGGAAGCAAAAGTAAACTGCAGATAAAGATTGAGTATCCCTTATCTGAAATGCTTGAAACCAGTAATGTTTCAAATTTCAGATGGTTTTCAGATTTTGTAATATTTGCGTTACCTATATACCACTTGAGTATTGAACATCTGAAAATCCAAAACGCTTCAATGAACACTTTTGTTGAGTATCATGCTGGGACTCAAAATGTTTTAGATTTTGGATTTCTGATTTTCAGATTTGGAATGCTCAACCTGCACTAAATTCTTGCCCTTCCTTTGAGTGGTTTTCAAACATTTTTGACTCTGACCCACAGAGTCAAAGGAACACTTTATAATGTAAAAATGAAGAATGACATGAAGCAAAAATTGTATATAACTTTATTGAGACCTTGCATGTAATGGGCTATGATTTCTTTTTTCATTCAGAACCTGTGGTTTGAAGTTGATTTTGTAAACTAAGACAAGAGGCAGAAAGAACATAGCTTTCAGAGCATTGTATCAACCCTGAAGTTCAGACTTCCCCCAACTTACCTGCATATAAGATAATACATTGCCTTAATATTTAAATATGTTAGTTTTAATATAGTGATTTCACACACTTCTGTACTAGCTAAAATCCTCATATTATTTATAACTCGAAGTATAAAAGTCCTTAGATCAAAATGAAAACTAAAATATCAAAAGTACCTAACTGAAAACCAACACTTTTCAAAGAAAAAAAGAAAATATCACTCACCTAGCTGTGTACATTTTACAAACAAAGCATTTTCTGGTCCACAGCCAGTGCTTCTTGATAAGGAGAGGATAGAGTGTCCTGTCCAAGCAATCATCATGATGCACAAGCCTTTTGTTTAAGAAAATGAAGATTAAAATACAAATTTATGATCTGTAAAGGAATATGTCTATATACCTCAACATTTAAGACCACAGATGTCAGTTTTTGCTTAACGAAAGATTTAGGCAAACATCTTGTTACATGAAATTTGACCAAATTGTGTTCCACAAAATACTTTCTCCAAAAGAGTATTTTAGAAACAAGGTTTTCTTGTGAGACTTCATAAATCCCTTTATGGTAACGTACACTGTGACACTTTTAAGAGGGAGCAATTGTATGCAGTATTTCTTGAATATATTCCATCAGGGAATCCTTGGTTTACTTAATGCTTAGTACCATTTATTTATTTTATTTATTATTTATTTATTTTTTGAGACAGAGTCTCACTGTGTCACCCTTGGGTAGAATGCTGTGGTGTCACAAATCACAGCAACCTCAAAGTCTTGGGCTTAAGCGATTCTCTTGCCTCAGCCTCCCAACTAGCTGGGACTACAGGCACCCACCACCAGCTATATTTTGGTTGTAGCTGTCATTGTTTGGCAGGCCCGGGCTGGGTTTGAACCCGCGAGCTCCAGTGTATGTGGCACCCCAGCTGCTGAGCTATAGGCATCGAGCCTATATATATATATTTATTTATTTTTCTTTTCTTTTTTTTTTTTTTGAGACAAGAGTCTTACTTTGTTGCCCCTGGCAGAGTGCCGTGGCAGCACAGCTCACAGCTTAGGCTCAAACAATTGGGCTTGATGGGCTTAAAACTCAAAGTTGGGCTTAACGCGATTCTCCTGCCTCAGCCTCCCAAGTAGCTGGGACTACAGGCACCCACCAAATGCCTGGCTATTTTTTGATTGTAGTTGTCGTTGTTTGGCAGGCCAGGCTGGATTCTAACTTACTAGCTACAGTGTACGTGGCTGGCGCACTAGCCGCTAAGCTACAGCCGCCGAGCCACTTAGTACCTTTTTATGGAACATAGTTTGAGCAAGGCTACTCAGTGATATTTTACCTAGAACTGGGTGGTACAATGTGGATCTAGTTTTTATTAACATCCCATTTGTTAAAGTCTAAATCTCAGGGGAAGGAGGAAAAGGAGATGTGTAAATTCACACCTCACAGGTACTAAGCATACCATCTGGGTGAAAGACATGCAAACGTTGCAACTTTGACTCAAATGGTAGAAAAGCAAATTATGTAACCAAAATGTGTATATCCCTGTAATATTCTCAAGAAAAGAAAAAAAAAAAAAAAAGGGGAGAAGACTTACCAGAAAACAAAAATTTAAATCTGGTTCCTGGTATAATACGAATATAAAAGCAAATTATGGAACCAAAATATTCTCAAAAAAAAAAAGAAGGAGAAAAGACTATTTAAATCTGGTTCCTGGTATAATATGAATTAGTAAGATTTTAGTTTTAGGTGTCAGAATTATGAAACTTTTAAGAAATTATAAATGAAAGTCAATCTGTACTCTGGTACTATCAGCTACACAGCTTTGGATAAATCCCTTCCAGGCTTAATGCTGGAACTCACATTCTTCTGAAAAATGAAAGGCCTGCACAAGATTATAAAGGTCCCTGACAATTCCAAAATTTAATTTTTTTAAACAAGAAAGGATAGTAAATATTAAACTTTACCATCAGAAAATGATTGAATTTTTGATAGTTGGTACTGTAGAATGGCACTGAATGATTAAATCTACCTATATGATGAAAATGACTTAGTCTAAATTACCTTTAAAAATTTCTCAGCAGGCTCGGCGCCTATGGCTCAACGGGCTAGGGCGCCAGCCATGTACACCTGAGGTGGCGGGTTCGAATCCAGCCTGGGCCCGCCAAACAACAATGATGGTTGCAACCAAAAAATGGCCGGGCGTTGTGGTGGGTGCCTGTAGTCCCAGCTACTTGGGAGGCAGAGGCAGGAGACTCGCTTGAGTCCAGGAATTGGAGGTTGCTGTGAGCTGTGATGCCACAGCACTCTCTCGAGGGTGACAGCTTGAGGTTCTGTCTCAAAAAAAAAAAAAAAAATTTCTCAGCAAAGTCCCACATTGCAACCTCTTAACAAATGTAAATTGCTGTTTCTCTTTAGCATTGAAACAGATCATTATTTCATTTGTTGACCACTACATCAAGAAATTGCCTTGAGTTTAAGGTTCTTATACTTCAGCCTTGGAATGACACTGTTTACTGCAATATTCCCCTACACTAAGAAATGGAAGGAAAGTTACAATAGTGGCCTAGCTCCCGCCTTATGTTAGGCACACTTCCCCTCATATGAATAGAAAAAGCATGCTTACATAAAATTTTTTAAAGAATTTTTTTTTAGACCGGTATAGTAGTGAGAAGGGAGAAAGAATAGAGCAAGTTCAATTCCTTGTAACTCAGTATGAACTATCAAATGAGATCACTCTCTTCAGACCAGCCAAAATCTTAATAACATTACCAAAGACATAAACATACTATGCATAATTTCGAAAGTCTCTAAATCCAAGGTTTGTGAGTTTTCCTTGCTTTTGACTCACCCTTCTTTCCCAAAAGACAATTCTTTCTCACTTACAACTGTTTACAATTTTGCTCCTCAATTCCTTTATAAAACTACTATAATTTTGGTTAAATAGATACTTAATGTTTAAATTATGAGGAATTAATACTTCCACATAAGCTATACAAATGACTACCCTTTCCTTTTATGGTACATTTTGCTTTCTAGCTACTAATTCCCTTCTGTTTGCATTTACTGAATTTCCAAAGTACTGTTACTAACTCAGTTCCCTATTTTCTGACAGAACAATGACTACACTGTCCATTTGAGTTACCAACAGATCTAACAGTTCTATTTTTCTTCCCAGACATCCTTCCTGAATTCTGTGTTCCTGGCTCCAGTCTCTGGACTGCTAGGTCTGGTAAGCAGTTATCATGGTAGGATTTCACTTCCTCATCATCCTCGGAATCCCATCTATGTCTGTTTAGTCTATTCTATGTGCATCCCACATCTGTCTTGTGCAGGGTGTGTGAAGTACTTCTGCTTCCTCTGGAGCTTTGTGAGGAGTGCATGGGGTATAAAATTTTGGAGACTAGTCACTAAGACCAAAAAAACTAGAATCAGGGACCTTCTGAAAGCATCAGTTTCTATTTATTATACCAGTATTTAATTGTTTCTAATTACTGGTCAAACATGGTATACCACTGTTCCACAGGAAAAAAAAGGTCTTGGAATCAAACCAGCAACAAAGCAAGATTTTTTTTCTTACATATTGGTACTTCTAAAACTGAGATTTCCTAATTAAGGAATAAATGAATAGTTTTATTTATGAAATAGAGGCATCAGCTATACAAAGTTTGTAACTAATCTCCAAATTTCATAAACTTCAGCTCTTTCCCAATTTTAAACCTTTATCAAAATATTAAGAGTTCACATTTGTCACGTGTTTAGATTTACTCTTTTCTTCCCCTAGTTCTTTGTTACCATCTTCGAATTATGGCAAAAAAGACAAGAAATCTAGAAATAAAGTTGCAAATGTTTAAAACGAAAACATATATTATCTATACAATGGATGACTAGTACCTTAATGATAGCTGTTTAATATAAAAATGGAGATACTTTTTAAAGTATTTACAGATTTTTAACTCTAATAAATAGTAAAGTACTTCTCTTAAAGATGTTCCGAAAGACGAATAGAGGATGCAAATGGATACATAAAGGTGGTGATGCACAGAAAACAGACACTTATTTTTGCTGTTCTCAAGTCAGGTTGCAATGATGATTAATTTTACTGCTTCTTCTTCTTTTTTAATCTTAAATACCTGTGCTTTTATATTGTGAAATAAAGAAAGGTAAAGAGTAACAAAACATTCTGAGTGCTGCCACCCACCTTATGTCAGTAATGATGATAACATGTTCACAGTCTCCCTGGTGACAGTATAAGTAAGGAAAGCCTATTTTAATATATAAGTCATTGAAGGTAAAATCTTCCATTCTAGCAGTCTGAAACTTTCCATAACCTCTATCATGGGACTCTGACCACTCAATGATAGTTCTGTGGAAGGAAAAAAGGAAAACAGGTGTGAATATAACACTGCTCCACAAAATCTTAAAAACTAGAGAAAAAGGGTTTGTGACTGCTGAAATTCGTACAACCTAACTAATTAGATAGTCGCCATCTTGAGATGAAGACCATAGTGTTTTGATACATATTAGGATTAGGACATTGAATTTTTTTTTTCACCTATTAAAGAATCATTCTCAAAGGCAGCACCTGTGGCTCAAAGGAGTAGGGCGCCAGCCCCAGAGGTGGCAGGTTCAAATCCAGCCCCAGTCAAAAACTGCAAAAAAATAAAAAATAAAAAATAAATAATAATAGTTTTCAAAATATGGTCCCTTGGGGTCAAAATTACCTTCACAATAATAATAAGATGTTATCTGCCTTTTTCAATTCTTTTTTTAAATTTATTTAAAATTTCAGATTAGTATGAGGGTACAAACTATTACTGTTTCCATCTGCTGGGTAAAGTCCAAATTGTAGTTGAGCCCTTCACTCAGGAGGTGTGTCACATACCCCTCATTGTACCTGTAGGTGAAAGCACACCAAACCCACTCCCCACTTGAGCACATTGGATACTTGCCCTCTCATAAACAAGTAGTTTTCTGGATGCCACATAATGTTTATCACTTCAGCTTAAATACAAAATGTATGACAGTTTCTTACTTTTGTTTTAGAAAAGTGGTACTTTTCCGGTGACGCCTGTGGCTCAGTGAGTAGAGCGCTGGCCCCATATACTGAGGATGGCAGGTTCAAACCCAGCCCCAGCCAAACTGCAGCAAAAAATAGCCGGGCATTGTGGAGGGTACCTGTAGTCCCAGCTACTCAGGAGGCTGAGGCAAGAGAATCGCCCAAGCGCAGGAGGTGGAGGTTGCTGTGAGCTGTGACACCTCCACACTCTACCGAGGGTAAAAAAAAAAAAAAAAAGGAAAGTGGTACTTTTCACAAAAATATTAATATAAATAATCAGATTACATGTTAACATTTCAAATATTCCTTAGTTTCAATTTCTAACAGGATAAATATTGATAGATGTAATCCAAGTAAGCAATAGTTCTTTGAGGCCCTCCATTTTTTGTGTGTGAAAAAAAGAAAATGGGTAAATTCCTAGCCAATGGGTATATTGCACAGGTACATTGCACATTTACTATGTGAAGGACACATCTAACTTTAAATACACAAAAGTAAATTATGTAACCAAAACATATATAGCCCCATAAGATTCTGAAATTTAGTTTGTTTTTTTAGAAAGAGGATCTTGCTATGTTGTTCAAACTGCAGTATGATAGCTATTCACAGGCACAATCATAGCATACTATAGCCTCAAACTCTTGGCCTCAAACAATCCTCCTACCTAAGCCTCCTGAGGACCTGGGATCATGGACATGCATCACTGTGCCCAGCTTAATTTTTGTTAGATGTATGTAATGCTCAATACAATACTTACAAATAATTCTTTGCTACGATCTTAAAAGACTAATAATAGGATCTGTGGAGATACCACTACTTTTGAGAACTAGCAATAGGAAAGAGTTAGAGAAGACTTTTTAAAACTATACCTGCTCAAATCTCTGCATTCCGGGTATCTTTTATCATTGTAAAATGTTCCTTCAAAATAAAAGAAGGCTGATTTGTATAGATCCTATAAGAAAAGAGATGTTATTGACAAAGCCTATAATTAACCAGAATTTGTCATAAAATCACATTAACATGTTACAACAGCTTTAGGAAACTTCATAGAAACTTCATAGAATATGCTCAGCATATTAAATTTGTTTAAAATTTAATGGGAACCTACTCTATGACAAGTACTATGTTATTTACCAGAGATAAAGGTATAAAGACATGTTTCTTGGCTCTAGTATTTATTTTATCCTATTATTGTTTTAGTCAGTAGGTTCAATTTAAACTTGTATATTCTTCTGTGATTCATAAAAGGAATCCAATAAGAAATGAAACAAACTTCAATATTATTTAATTTTATTATGTGCATATACAGCAGTGATAGTTATTTTGGATACTACAACTAAAAAATTAAGTCTAATCTTTAATGTTTTTTCCCTGTGATAACAATGATCAGGTTATATTTTCTGGCCTTTTTCAACATTTTAAATCAGTTTTCTTTAAAAAAAAAAAATCTTTCTTTGTATTTCCAGTAACTCTTAGGCAGACAGTATGTGAATTTCTACTTTTACTCAAGCAACCTTGCCCCAGGTACCATATAATACTAGAACAATTGGTCTAATCCCTCTAGTTTCTTAGCCTTCCTTCTACCAGCATTTCTATCAAAGGATTGCTCTTAATCCTGACTACAAAATAGAATCACAAAACACCTAAGACAAAATATCTCCTCAGACTCATGAAATGAGAATACTGAGTATGTGGGCCTGACACCAATTTTTTTCTAAAGCTTTCTAGGAAAAATATGCAAGCAGAGTTGAGGACCACTGTTAGAGTGGTCCTTTACCATATGCTTAGAAATAGGCTGACTCCTGGAATAGGGTCAGAAGACCTGAGTTCACTTCCTTAACCTACTACTTACTAGCTTTATGAGTCTGGGTGGGGGTAACTCTCCTCAGAACTCTGTTTCCTCATCTGCAAAACGGGAATAATATCTATGATGACATCTCACAGGATTGTGGTGGGGTTCAAAAGAATTTTTGACCTACAGAAGATATGTCAGTTTCAGGTACTAAAATAATTTTACCCTAATGTTATAATTTCTCTCCTGCCTCTTAGAAGCTTCTATTTTTCTCCATTTACACATCATGTTGCAATGGTATCAGATATTCTTGCTAAGATAGGCTATGCAATTGTTCCTTGGCCCAATTAGATATTCTTGCTAAGATAGGCTATGCAATTTTTCCTTGGCCCAGTCACTAAATATCACTGACCCTCTGTACCATTATGTAAAATATGAGTAAACCCATTACTTTCCTTACAGGCTGTTGTGGAGAAACAAAGGTACAATGTACTTAATACCAAATGAAAATCTGCCACTTTATATACTTCTAAATCCGCAAGGAGTAAGCCAGGACCCAAAATAAAAGGGCTAAAAGAATAACTATTACCTCATTTTGGAAACAAAACAAAGTTCAGTGTATATAACACTTTATTCATTGCTAAGACTTCTACAGAACCTCATCTTAAGTGATTTAAGCAACTTAAGGCCTTTTGCTGTTACTGATTATAAGGTAAACTCTAAAATAACAAAAATGTTTTTCATCTAAATCATAAGAGATTTGACAATTAGGTTCGTGAACTTGCCACTGTGTGCTTATGCTGACAACAGGGTACAAACAACTCTGTAAGGTTTCATAACCCTGGTATGTCAGTGTCTCACAGTTGTGTTTGTGTTAATGTCTGACAGTGTCTTGCTGAGTGGCATTCATTATTGTTCACTGTTTTTGTGTGCCATGCCGAGAATGTCGGAGCTTGAATTTGAACAAAAAACAAACATTTGTAAATTTCTTGTTAAACTTGGCAAGAATTGAAGTAAAATCAGGGACATACTAGTCCAAGTTTATGGGGATAATGCCATGAAGAAAATGGCAATGTACAAATGGATTAAATGTTTTTCTGAGGGGAGAGACAGTATCCCTGATAAAGCGAGGTCAAGGAGGCCACTAATGAACAGACCCAATAAAAACACTGCAAAAAATTCATCAAATTGTGCATCAAAATCACCAGCTGACTATGAGCACAATAACAGACCAAGTAAACGTAGAGAAATGGTGAGGAGAATCTTATATGAAAATCCTGGCCAACAACTCATGGCTCCTGCATCACGACAATGCATCAGCCACATGGCACTATCTATGAAGGAGTTTTAGCTAGCAAACAAATAACTGAACACCTTATCAGCTCACCTGAGCTTAGCCCCCAATGACTTTTTTCTTTACTTGAAGAGAAAGGAAATACTAAAAGAAAGACATTTTGATGACATTCAGGACAACAAAGGTAATTTGACCATAGTTCTGATGGCCATTCCAGAAAAAGAGTTCCAAAATTGCTTTGAAGGGTACCTAGGTGCTGGTGTCGATGCATAGCTACCCAAGGTGACCATAGTGATATTTAGCAATGAAGTATATAGCACTTTTTCTAAGACAAGTTCACAAACTTAATTGTCAGACCTCTAAGTCATCTATTAACAACCTTTCCTTATCTCAGTATATAAATGGTAGCATACAAGATGCAAATAATCTCAATACCAGTGAATTTTCATTTTTAACAGTAACCAATGATAAGCACTAACTTAGATTCCCTATTTCTTCAGTACCTAGGCTAGCTGAACTGACCAAGTTCCAAAGGGACTATGGCTGGGGGAATAACCAACCAAAATGGGCAAACTATTATAAGAAGTTACTTTTGTGAAGGACACACTAACTTTGACCTGAAATGTATAAAAGCAAATGATATAATCAAAGTATGTGTACTCCAGCAATACTTTGAAATTTTAAAAAAAGGAAATTTCTTCTATTAGTAATCAAATGTAACCTAAGTCTACTCTTAACACTGTCCATTTTATAAAGTAACTACTAATAACTAATGCAGTCACTTGAACAAAGTCATTATTTATGTACCATTTTAGGCATGTCTTACTCATTTACTCTCTTGCAAATATTCAAATCAGCTATATTAGAACTTCAGAAATACTCCTAGGAAGTCACCCCTCTGTGACAGAAACAGAACTGGGAAAGAAGTACTGGAGAAGGTTGGTTAAACACAAATTTATGTTACCATTTTTCCTGTAGAAAGGCTTCATAATAAGTAATAGAATAATACATGTGTAAAATACGTTCTTAGAGTTCCTCCCAGAAAGACCCTTAAGGGGTTCATGCCTATAATCTCAGCACTTTGGGAGGCTGAGATGGAAGGATGAATCGTTTGAGGCCACGAGTTAGAGACCAGCCTGGGCAACATAGTGAGAACTTATCTCTATTAAAAAAAAAAAAGGGGGGGTGGTGCCTGTGGCTCAGCGAGTAGGGCGCCAGCCCCATATACCGAAGGTGGCAGGTTCAAACCCGGGTTTGGCTGAACTGCAAAACAAACAAACAAACAAAAACTAGCCGGGCATTGTGGCGGGTGCCTGTAGTCCCAGCTACTCGGGAGGCTGAGGCAAGAGACTCGCATAAGCCCAGTAGTTGAAGGTAGCTGTGAGCCGTGGCCACAGCACTCTACCGAGGGTGATAAACTGAGACTCTGTCTCTACAAAAAAAAAAAACACTTAAGACCTTATTGACAAAAAAAAAAAAAAAACGACTAATCTGAGCAATGTACAAATGGTAAATAGGTAAAACATTAAATCATTTGGGACCACGTTTCTGATCTTTAAAAAAAAAGAAAATCACAACACATTGACACTGAGGCTCTCAGTTGACTCTATCCTTTTGCTGGGGGCAATTATGACAAACTGAAACTCCCACAGAGTTTAAAACAAAAGCATGTGAACAGCAAAGTCAAATGCTACAGCAAGATCAAGTTGTAGGAAAATGGAAAAATGTTTAAACCAGTGGTCTTCAACCTTCCTAATGCTGCAACCCTTTAATACAGTTCCTCATGTTGTGGTGACCCCCAACCATAAAATTATTTTTGTTGCTACTTAATAACTGTAATTTTGTTACTGTTATGAATCGTAATGTAAATATCTGATATGAAGGATGTATTTAGGCAACCCCTGTGAAAGGGTCGTTCAACCCCCAAAGGCGACCCACAGGATGAGAAGCACTAGTTTAGACAATTAGGTGGTCACTGTTATCTTAGAAAGAAAGTGTCCATAGAATGACTTAGAAAGAAACGAAAGACAAAGAAATCAAAATGGAGTATAAATGGCCTTTTCTTTGGACAAGTTCTGATGAAAAGGGAAGGAAAGAGAGTAGTGGCTTAATGGAATCACATGGGAAGAGAAAGCATTTACTGGGATGTTCATGAACCTGCTAGAATAATCATTACTTCCTTAGCTTATTATCATTAATTCCTATTGTTTTATGGGAGGAAAATCATCTTACTTTGCTGATGTGCTCAGGCGCTTGGTCAGGAGAGTTGCTGAATTCCCCACCAATCTGGAGGTCACTGACACAGCGAATTGAATCTCTTAGTTCTGTGAGCTTTTGACTGCCCAATACCAGCATTGTCTGGTATGGTTTGTGTTCTTTGTGCTAAAAGTCAAATAGTAAATAAATATCTACTTAGAGACAAACCAATAAAACAAATCCTAGCACAATCAAATCTAAATTAAGTTAATGGTTTTCTTAAATTGAAATCGTCACCATAACTTGGTTCTTAGATTTAATATTTGTCTACTTCATATGCATTATTTACAGGGCCAAATCAATGTCAAAATTATTTGTCTCCCTGTGATCCAGAGCCCATTCTCTGAAACTGCCTTTTTTATATAACTCTTACACACCAAGCCAATATTTCCCCTGCTACCCCATTAATCTATATCAACCCACGACTAGGTATCAGGCAATAAGGGACTACCCTCTATGCCCCAAAGATGCTGGAATTATTCAAACTAGGTAAACCTAAATTGCTTACTATCCCTGCCTTGCCTTTCCACAGAAAGCCCAATAAAAACTGGGCTCTATGCATTCCCCTCTCTTTCAGCCTCCTGGCGAAAAACAGTACTCTTCTCTATGGCCCTCTGTGGCATGGCCCTTCCTCTCAAGAAATGTAATAAAAGCCAGGTACAGTGGCTCCTGCCTGTAATCCTAGCACTCTGGGAGGAGGCCAAGGTGGGTGGACTGCTTGAGCTCAGAAGTTTAAGACCAGCCTGAGCAAGAGCAAGACCCTACCTATACTAAAAAATAGAAAAACCAGGCTCAGCACCTATAGCTTAGCGGCTAGGGTGCCGGTCACATACATCAGGGCTGGCAGGTTTGTGCCCGGCCCAGGCTTGCTAAACAACAATGACAACTACAGCAACAACAAAAAATAGCCAGGCGTTGTGTCAAGTGCCTGTAGTCCCAGGTAGTTGGAGGCTGAGGCAAGAGAATTACTTAAGCCCAAGAGTTTGAGGTTGCTGTGAGCTGTGACACTACGGCACTCTACCAGGGGCGACATAATGGGACTCTATTTAAAAAAAAAAAACCCCAAACCCCCCAAATAGAAAAACCAGCTGGGCATTGTAGCAGGAGCCTATAGTCCCAGCTACTGGGGGTGGGTGGTGAGGGCTAAGCAGGAGGATCACTTGAGCCTAGGAATCTGAGGTTGCTGTGAGCTAGGACGACGCCGTGACACTCTAGCCTGGGCAACAGAGTGAGACTGTGTCTCGAAAAAGAAAAAGAAAGTATAATAAAGATCTTTTAATGGCACTGCCCTCTCTGTTATCACTTGGTCACCTCCATAAATTAAAATCCCTTGGTGTAATTCAGATATTTGAGAAGAGAAATATCTAGTTTTTTTCTAGTTTAAGCTAAAATTTATAATCAAGATCCTACCAAACTGAGATTAGCTGTGAGACCCTTTAGAATAAAAAACTTCATATAGCAGCATGGTCTTTTAAAATTTCCTAAATATTACCTCAATGAAGTCAGGCAATTTATACCCTAATCTCAAGTGATAAACCCTAAGATTCATTTTTTTGTTTGTTTTGGGGGTTTTTTCCTTTACTAGTAATTTGAAAATTTAATCAAACAAGGTTATTAGTATAATTATATTCCAGATATTTTATAAATACCTATTTATTCATAAATGTGATTTATGTATAATACTATTTCAATTAAACCACATCAGAGTTTATGACACATCTATTTAGGGTATCGAGAATATACATATTCTGGGTACAGAAATACTCCTGAGAAATTTCTGTATACCCCTGACTTGTTAACTTTCCATATTTTCATCATAGAAGAGCTATCTTTAGTTAGTTTAGTAACTTCCCAAGTATTCTGAATTCATTAACAAAGGTCACTCTACTAGCCAACTATTCTGCACAAAAACCTCAAGAATTCATAGAATTGAAATTATTGTGAAGCTATGCATACTCTCAGTTACTTCTAGTGCAAAAATCAGGTATATGTTCCAATTTTATAAGTGTAATCCTACTGATCAAGAGAGTATTTATAATTTAACATTTTCAATATTCCCTGTTAAAAGAACCCAAGAATACAAACTGCCAGCTCTAAAAATGAGCATCAGATAGGCAACATGGCTTGCATTTATTCTGAATGCAAGCACAGAAATGTGACTCTTCAAATCACTAAACCCTTTGAGAAAAGTTACTCAGATTATCCATGAAATCCAAAAGGTTTTACTACTGACCTTATGAAATATAACAGGGTAAAAAATATTCACAGAGAGAATAAGCTCGCCTTCTTCAATCATGTCTGATGGATTTTCAGGCTTTTTTCCTATGGCATGTGACTCCTAAAGAATGAGAAAGAGGACTTTAAACCAGACATTATAACTCAGATAAAAGCCAGTGTGGTACGATGGGTATCAGCAAGGGGTTGAGTCAGACAGTCTATTTTTAGTTCAGGAAAACGGTTAAAACATCTCTAAGCTTTGGTTTTATCTTCTTTAAGAAAAACACACACAGATAAATACCAGAAAATACTTATTTTACAAAACTATTATTAGTAATGTATAAATAAACTATAAGATGTCTGGCACTTAATGTTTAGCAATTAATCATCAAACTCAACTAATGATGGTATAACACTGGCATTTCTTTTTTTATGACAGAGTCTCACTCTGTTGCCCAGACTAGAGTACAGTTATGTCAGCCTAGCTCACACCAACCTCAGACTCCTGGGCTCAAGTGATCCTCCTGCCTCAGCCTTTCAAGCAGCTGGGTCTACAGGCACCCACCATGAGGCCCAGCTAATTAACACTGGCATTTTTAGTTACATTTTATACCAAAGAGTTAGAATGCAAATACAGATCTGTTTGGCTCTATATCCCTTATGCTTCTATAGTTCTGGAATAATAGCTGGAGACTTTAATATCGCACTTTCAATAATGGGTAGAACAACCAGACAGAAGATTAATGAGGAAACAAAAGACCTGAAAAGCAGTATAAAACAATTAGACCTAACAGACACATACAGAAGTCCCCATCCAACAATCACTGAATATAGTTTCTTCTCAAGTGCATATACACAGACTGCAAAATCTTAAATTTTCTTTCTCTTTTTAAAATTTCAGTTTAATATGAGGGTACCTACAATTAGGTTACATTGTTTGCGAATCTTAAATTTTCTTTCTTGTTTTTTCTTGAGTCTCACTTGGTTGCCCTGAGTACTATGGCATCATAGCTCACAGCAACCTCCAACTCTTGGGCTTAAATGATTCTCTTGCCTCAGCCTCCCCAGTAGCTAGACTACAGGTGCCCAACAAAACACGAGGCTAGTTTTTTGTTTTTCTAGTAGAGAAGGGGGTATTGCTCTTGCTCAGGTTGGTCTTGAACCACTAAGCTCAGGCATTCCACCCACCTTGGCCTCCCAGCCCAGCCCAAATCATCTTAAATTTCAAAACCTCAAATAATAAAAAGTATCTTCTCTAATCACAAGTGAATGTTATTAGAAATCAGTAACAGAAATAAAATTGGAAAATTCACAAATATGTAGAAATCAAACATTCTTAACAATCAAAAGGTCAAAGAAAAAAACACAAATAAAATTAGAAAATACTCTGAGATAAACAAAAAAGAAATACACAACACATAAAATTTAGAAGATGCAGCAAAAGCAAAAAGAAGTAAATTTATAGCAATAAATAACTTACATTAAAAAAGAAGAATAATGGCTCGGCACCTGTAGCACAGTGGTTATGGTGCCAGCCACATACACCAAGACTGGCAGGTCCAAACCCAGCCCAGCCTGGCTAAACAACAATGACAATTGCAACAAAAAATTAGCCAGGCGTTGTGGTGGGCACCTGTAAGTCGCAGCTACTTGGGAGGCTGAGGCAAGAAAATCGCTTAAGCCCAGGACTTTGAGGTTGCTGTGAGCTGTGACACTACGGCACTCTACTCAAGACATAGTGAGACTCTGTCTCAAAAATAAATAAATAAATAAAATAAGAAGAATAATCTCAATCAATAATAGTGCACAAAAGAAGAATAAATTAAATCTAGAGCTCCAGGAAAAATTGAAATAAAAATATTAGACTAGAGATAAATGAAACAGAAGAGAAAAACAATACAAATAAAACAAAAGCTCTCAATGAATCCCCAATAATAAATTAAAAAAAAAAGTCAACAAGTTTGATGTTTGTGAAAACATCAAATTTGACAAACTTTTGTTGCATTAAGAAAAAGAAGGCTCAAATTATGAAAAAAGTAGACTCATTACTACTGATTTTATAAAAATAAAAAGGATTATAAGAAAATTATGAACTATTATATGCTAACAAATTAGATAACTGAGATTAAAAAGGATAAATTCCTAGAAACATACAAACTATCAAAACTGACCCAAGAAGAAACAGAAAACCCTTCTAAATAGACCTATAACAGGCTGGGCACGGTGGCCAATGCCTATAATCCTAGCACTCTGGGAGGCTGAGGTGGGCGAATTGTTTGAGCTCAGGAGTTAGAGACCAGCCTGAGCAAGATTGAGATCCCATCTCCAAAAATACCCAGGTGCTGTGGTGGGCACCTATAGTCCCAGCTACTTGGGAGGTTGAGACAAGAGAATGGCTTGAGTCCAAGAGCTTGAGGTTGCTGTGAGCCATGAGGCCATGGCACTAGGGTGACCAAGTGAGACTCACTTTTGACTGAGACTCAAAAAAAAAAAAATTGGACATATCACAAGTAAGGAGATTGAAGCAGTAATAAAACAAACTCCCAGGCAGCACCTGTGGCTCAGTGAGCAGGGCGCAGGCCCCAATACTAAGGGTGGCAGGTTCAAACCCAGCCCTGGCCGAACTGCAACAAAAAAACAGCTGGGTGTTGTGGTGGGCACCTGTAGTCCCAGTTACTCGAGAGGCTGAGACAAGAGAATCACCTAAGCCCAGGAGCTGGAGGTTGCTGGGAGTTGAGGCTATAGCACTCTACCAAGGGCGACAAAGTGAGACTCTGTCTCTAAAAAAAACAAAAAAACAAACAAAAAAAACTCCCAACAAAGAAAAGCCCAGCACTTGATAACTTCATTGGTGAATTCTACCAAATACCAAACACTTAAAGAAGAATTAATACCAGTGTTTTTCAAACTCTCCCAAAATATCCAAAAAGGAGTGAACACTTCTTAACTCATTCTATGAGGCCAGCACTATCCCAATAACACAATCAAATACACCATAAGAAAACCACAGGCCAGTACATATATCCCTTATAACTTAGAATGCAATAATCCTCAACAAAATATTAATACTAATAAACCAAATTCAGCACCATACTAAACAGATTATATACCACATCCAGGTAGATTTATCCTTAGAAATACAACAGCAATTTAACAGCAGGAAATTAGGCTGGGACTGCTGGCTTGGGTCTGTAATTCTAACACTTTGGAAGGCCAAAGCAGGAGGATCATTTGAGGCCAGGAGTCTAAGACCAGCCTGAGCAACATAGTAAGACTCTGTCTCTTAAAACAAAATTAGTCATACATGATGGCATGCACCTTTAGTCCCAGTGACTCAGGCACTCAGGAGGTAGAGGGAGGAGGATCACTTGAGACCAAAAATTCAAGGTTGCAATGAACTATGATTATGCCACTGTACTGTAGCCTGGACAACAGAACAAGATACTCTCTCTTAAAAAAAAAAAACAAAAAGTAAATCAATCAATACATGCAATACACTACAATAATACAACAATGGTAAAAAACAGATCACATCTCAATTGATGCAGAAAATCTCCTGACAAAAATCTAACCATTTTGTGATAAAAACACTAAATAAACTAGGAACAGAAGGGAAATTCCTCAACATGATAACGGCCACATATGAAAAACCCACAGCTGACATCATACTCAATGAGGAAAGATTGAAAACTTTTCTACTAATACCAGCAACAAGATAAGAATGTACACTTTTGCCACTCTTATACAACACAGTACTGGAAGTTCTAGACAGAGAGGAAAGGAAGTAAGGGAAGGATGGAACAAGGAAAGAGGGAAGGAGGGAAGAAGGAAGAAAGAAAAAAAAGAGAAAAAGGAAAAGAAGGAAGGGTAACCCGAACAGAAAGAAAGAAATTAAGCTATCTTTGATGACATGCTCTTATATATACAAAATCCTCAAGGATCTAAACCCACACACAAGCCAAAACAAATAAACAAATCAAGCAAAGGTTCAAATACAAAACCAAAACACAAAAATCAACTGCATTTCTATACACTAGCAACGAACATTCTGAAAAATTAAGAAAACAATTCCATTTACAACAGCAATGAAAATAATAAAATACTTAGGGAGAGGGTGGCGCCTGTAGCTCAAAAGGCTAAGGCATCAGCCACATACACCAGAGCTGGCTGGTTCAAATCCAGCCCAGGCCTGCCAAACAATGACAACTACAACCAAAAAAAAAAAAAACAAAGGCCGGGCATGTGCCTGTAGTCCTAGCTACTCAGGAGGCTGAGGCAAGAGTATCGCTTAAGCCCAGGAGTTGGAGGTTACTATGAGCTGTGATGCCATAGCACTCTAACCAGGGCTATAGCTTGAGGCTCTGTCTCAAAAAAAAATACTTAGTAAGAAATTTAACCAAGGTGATAAACGGCTGTACACTTAAAAACTACAAAACAAGCCAGGCACAGTGGTGAATGCCTATGGTTGGAGCTACTGAGGAAGCTGAGGTAGGAGTATTACTTGAACTCAAGAGTCCAAGACCTGGGTGCCGCCCATAGCTCAGTGGTTAGGGCGCCGGCCACATACACCCAGGCTGGCAGGTTCGAACCCGACCCGGGGCCAGCTAAACAATGACAACTGCAAAAAAAAAATAGCCAGACATTGTGGCAGGTGCCTATAGTCCCAGCTACTTGGGAGGCTGAGGCAAGAGAATTGCTTAAGTCCAGGAATTTGAGGTTGCTGTAAGCTGCAACGCTACGGCACTCTACTAAGGGTAACATAATGAGACTGTCTCAAAAAAAAAAAAAGTTTAAGACCAGCCTAGGCCGCATAGCAAGACCTTGTCTCTAAAATTAAAAAAAATAAAACAGGATCATGCACAGTGGCTCACACTTGTAATCCTAGCACTCTAGGAGGCCAAGGCCAGCAGATGACCTGAGCTCAGAAGTTCAAGACCAGCCTACAAAAAGCAAGACTCCATCTCTACTTAAAATAGAAAAACTAACCAAGAATTGTGGCTGCAGCTTGTAGTCTTAGCTACTCAAGAGGCTGAGGGAAGAGGATTGCTTAAGTCCAAAAGTTTGAGGTTACTGTGAGCTGTGAAGATGCCACGGGACTCTACCCAGGGCAACTAAGTAAGGCTCTTGTCTCAAATAAATAAATAAATAAATAAATAAATATTTAAAGAAATAAAAAAATAACAACTCCCCTCATGGGGAGGGGGAGAAAATACTGCTAAAAAAATTAAAGACCCCCCCCCAAAAATTAAAGACCTAAATAAATGGAAAGACATCTTTTGTTCATGGATTAGAAAACTTAATATTGTCAAGATGTCAATACTCCCCAAAGTAATCTACAGATTCAGTGTCAAAATACCAATGCCATTTTTTCCAAAAATACAAAAATCTACCCTAAAATGTATTCATATGGAAGTTTGACAGCCCAAATAATCTTAAAAAAGAAGAAAAAAGTGGAAGACTCACATTTCCTAATTTTATTAAAAGTAACTACAAAGCCATAGTAATCGAAACAGTGAAGTTCTAAGATAAGCATATACTATGCTATCAGTAGTATAGACCAATGAAACATAAATGGTTAATGATTTTGGATGAAAATGCTAACACTATAGGAAAAGGATCATCTGCAAAAAATGGGTATCTATGTGCAAAAGACTTAAGTCAAACTGTTACCTCATATATAAAAATTAACTCAAAATGTGTCAAAGACCTAAACTTACACGTGTAAGCTATAAAACTCTTAGAAGAAAGCAGAGGGGAAAATAGTCATGACAATATATTTTGCATTTTCCTAAGTATGACACCAAAACACAAATAGCAAAAGAATAAACAGATAAACTAAATTTAATTAAATTTTAAAACTTTTGTACACAAAGGACATTATCAATGAAATAAAAAAAAACCCATTAGAATGGTAGAAAATATTTTCAAATTATACGTATGGTAAGAGTCTAGTATCCAGAATATACAAAGAACTCTTACAATGAGACAAACAACCCAATTTAAAAATGGGCAAAAAAGTTAAGCATACCTTTTTCAAAGAAAATATACAAATGGTCAAAAATCAAATGAAAAGATGTTCAGCATGATCAGTTATTACGGAAATGCAAATCAAAACTGCAATGAGATACCACTTCACACACACTAGGAAGGCCATTAAAAATAAATAAATAAAACAACATTAAGTGTTGACAGGGATATGGAGAAATTAGAACCTGCATGCCTTGCTGAGTGGAATGTAAAACGGTATAGCTGCTGAGGAACACAGTCTGGAGGTTCTTCAAAATTTTAAACAAATAACCATATGACCCAGCAGTTCCACTCCTAGGTTTATAGCTAAAATAATTGAAAACAAAGACTCAAACAGATACTTGCACACCGATTTTAATAGCAGTATTATTCATAGTAGCTGAAAGGTAGAAACTACCCAAATGTCCATCAACAGATGAATGGATAAACAAAATGTGGTATATCCATACAACCAGATTACTCTTGAGCCACGAAAAAAGGAATGAAGTTCTAATGCTATAATATGGATGAACCTTTAAAACATTATGCTAAGTAAAATAAGCCATATAAAAAAGGCCAAAACTGTATGATTCCACTCACATAAGGTATTTAGAATAGGTAAATTCAGAGACAAAAAGTAGAATAGAGGTTACCAGCGACTGCAGGGGGACATACTGGTGAATTATTGCTTAATGGGTAGAGAATCTGTTTGGGAAGATTAAAAAGTTCTGGAATAGTGGTGATGGTTACGTAACACTGTAACTTTATTTAGTGCTGCTTAATTAAATACATTAAAATAGTTAAAATGGGCTCAGAGCCTGTAGCCCAGCGTTTAGGCACCAGCCATATTCACCAGGGTTTGTGGGTTTGAACCCAGCCCAGGCCTGCCAAACAAAAATCACAACTACAACAAAAAAATAGCCAGGCGTTGTGGTGGGCGCCTGTAGTCCCAGCTACTTGGGAGGCTGAGGCAAGAGAATCGCTTAAGCTTAAAAGTTTGAGGTTGCTGTGAGCTATGACACTACAGTACTCTACCAAGAGTGACATGGGGAGACTCTGTCTCAAAATAAAAAAATTAAAATGTCAGACTGTATAGGAAACCAGGAAATTGTACCCCTTGATTGCACTAATGTACGCAGCTATGATTTAATAATAAAAAAAAATAGAAAAAGTTAAAATGTAAATTTTATGTTATGTAAATTTTACCACAATAAAAATAAAATCAGTTGAGAGAGATGGTAGATACCATTATGCATTATTAAGTGTCCAGTACAGTGTCTGGCACATAGTAGTCTCTGAACCTGTATCTATTAGCTCGTATTTCTCAATATCTATCATCTTAAATTTTTCTTACGGTTTTACATAAGAGATAAAGGGTTGGATTAAGCATGTGGGTAAGCCAAAGTCAGGAGAACAGACCAGAAACAGGGTAATGATAAGGTATAAATTTAGCCTAGAACTGAGAGCAGGACCAAACTAAGAGCAAAAATAAAGGCAGAGATCTGAAAGATTTAAATATGCAGTCACTTGAGTTCTGTGAGTCCTTTTTCTCACTAGTTCCCAGTCCCCATGGAGTTTCTCTAATTTCCAAGTAAGCATATCCAATATAAAACTGCCATATAGTTTGCTAGCCATTGTTAGCCAAATACTTAGCCAGTGATAGATTACTGTTTCATAAGAAAATGGTGATAAAGATGAGAATCTTACCATCTCATAAGCAAATGTTTCTTGTCTGCAGACACGATCAATTGTAATGGTTTCTTCCCGGTGTTCCAAGAATTTCTTTCTAACCCTATTGTAAATATAACAAAAATCAAAGTTCAACATTCTTTATTGCGGCTTCAAAAATATTTTTTCTTTTGATTTTATTTTTATTTTTTTCTTAAATGATAAACACATAGATCATGTATACATTAACGCATTTATGGGATACAATGTGCTGATTTGATTTCATACAGAATTAGGAACGTTTATATTATTCTGGTTAATATATACCTCATTTCGATTACTTAATTATTGTGTTAAGACATTTATACTCTATACTTAATAGATCCGTCATATACCCTTGCAATATGCACCATAAGTGTGATCCCGCCATTCACCCTCCCTTGATCTGACCTTCCTCCTCTCCTTCCTCCTGGGCCATAGTTGTAATCTATTCTTCATATTAAAGTGTGAGTGATTGTAAATTGGTTTCATAATAGTACTGAGTAGATTAGGGTAGATTGAATACTTTTTCTTCCATTCTTGAGATACTTTACTAATTAGGATATGTTCTAGCTCTATCCATGTCAACATAAAAGAGGTAAAGTCTCTATCTTTTTTTAATGTTGCAAAGTATTCCATGGTATACTTATACCACAATTTATTAATCCATTCATGGGTCGATGGGCACTGGGGCTTCTTCCATGACTTGGCTATTATGAATTGAGCTGCAATGAACAATCTGGTGCAAATATCTTTGTTATAAAGTGATTTTTAGTCTTTTGGATATATACCTAGTAGAGGAATTGCAGGATCAAACGGCAGGTCTACTTTTAGATCACTGAGTATTCTCCATACTTCTTTCCAAAAGTGACATATTAGCTTGCACTCCTACCAGCAGTGCAGAAGTGTTCCCTTTTCTCCACATCCACGCCAACATCTATAGTTTTGGGATTTTGTTATGTGAGCCACTCTTACTGGAGTTAGATGATATCTCAAAGTAGTTTTGATTTGTATCAAAAACATTTGATTTTGAACTAATTTTAGACTTAAAAAAGCAAAAATAGTACAAAGACTTCTCTCTTATCTCTTATTCACCTTCTCCTAAGATAAGTACCTCATGCGATCATAGAAAAATTATCAAGAACAGGAAATCAATCAAACAGACAACTTTCAGAAAGGGAAAAGATATTTGCATGTTACAAATCTGATAAAGAGTTGATAACTAGAATCCACAGAGAACTCAAATTAATCAAGAAAAAAAAGAGCAAACACAGCCAACTACGGTGACTTAAGACTATAATCCTAGCACTCTGGGAAGCTGAAGCAGGTGGATCGCCTGAGCTCAGGAGTTAAAGACCAGCTTGATCAAAGGCAAGAGCAAGACCCCATCTCTAAAAATAGCCAGGTGTTATGGCAGGTGCCTATAGTCCCCAGCTACTTGGGAAGCTTAGGCAAGAGGACCTATTAAGTCCAAGAGTTTGGGGTTGGCCTCATCTCTGAGCTGTGATGCCATGGGTGACAGAATGAAACTGTCTCAAAAAAAAAAAAAAAAAAAAGGCAAATAATCCCATCTATCACTAGGCAAGAGACATGAACAGAACATTCCCTAAGGAAGACAGATGAATGGCTAACAAACATGAAAAAAATGCTCATCATCCCTGATAATCAGAGAAATGCAAATCAAAACCACCCTGACGTGTCACCTAACCCCATGGAGAACAGCCCATGTCACAAAGTCCCAAAGTTGCAGATACTAGCACAGATGTAGAGAGAGTTGAACACTTTTACACTGTTGATGGGACTGCAAACTAATATAGCCTCTTTGGAAAGAAGTATGGAGAATCCTCAAGGAAATCAAATTAGACCTCCCATTCCAATATTAGGCATTTATCAAGAAGAAAAAAAATCATTTTATCCTAAGGACATTTGCACTAGATTGTTTACCGCAGATCAATTTACAATTGCCAAAATGAGGAAACAATCCAAATGCCCATCAAATCAGGAATAGATTAACAAACCATGGTATATGTATGCCATGGAATACTATGCAGCCATAAAAAATGGCGACTTTAGGGCAGTGCCTATGGCTCATCGAGTAGGGCGACGGCCCCATATACCGAAGGTGGCGGGTTCAAACCTGGCCTCGGCCAAATTGCAAAACAGAAAAATAGCCGGGTGTTGTGGCGGGCGCCTGTAGTCCCAGCTACTTGGGAGGCTGAGGCAAGAGAATCGCCTAAGTCCAGGAGTTGGAGGTTGCTGTGAGTTGTGTGATGCCACAGCACTATACCAAGGACAATAAAGTTAAACTGTTTCTACAAAAAAAAAAAAAATATGGCAACTTTACGGCTCAAGAGGCTAAGGTGCCAGCCACATACACCTGAGCTGGCTAGGCTCGAATCCAGTCTGGGCCCGCCAAACAACAATGACGGCTGCAACCAAGAAATAGCCAGGCATTATAGCAGGTGCCTATAATCCCAACTGCTTGGGAGGCGAAGACAAGAGACTTGCTTGAGCCCAGGAGTTGGAGGTTGCTGTGAGCTGTGATGCCACAGCACTCTATCCAGGGTAACAGCTTGAGGCTCTGTCTCAAAAAAAAAAAAAAAATGGAGACTTTACATCTTTTGTATTAACCTAGATGGAGATGAAACACATTCTTCTTAGTAAAGTATCACAAGAATGGAAATGCAAGTATCCAATTACTCAGTATAATTAGGAAGCCAGTAGATGATCTAATACATGCCCTTATAGGAGAAAAATTCGATTCAACTCAAGTTGGGGGTAGGGGAGAAGAGGGGATTGGTGTATTACCACTTAATGGACACAATGTTAACGGTATTGGCATACCTTTTGGGTGCAGGACACAACTACAAGAGGGACTCTACCTAACAAATGCAAATACTGTAACCTAGTTGTTTGTACCCTCACATTAACTGAAATTAAAAAAAAAAACAACAGTAAATTAACACTTACACACTATTATTAGCTATAGACCCTTTTCTAATTTCACACAATGTTTAATTTAATGACTTTTCTTTTTCTGTTCCCGAGTCCTACTCAGGATTCCACATGGCGTCATTTACATTCCCTTAGTCTCCTCAAGTCTGTTATGGTCCCTCCTTTTCTCCTTGTCTGTCATGATCATGACATATTCAAAGATCACTAATCAGTTATTTTACAGAATGTCCTTTAATTTGGGTTTGGTTGCTGTTTCCTAAAGTAATGATTGGAATAAACTTAGCATTTTTTGGCAAGACTACCATAAGCCTGATGTCCTTCTGAGTACATTAAATCAAAAAAGTCATGATGTTAATGTGTCATATTACTGGTGATGTTTACCTTGGTTAAGTCCTGTTTGTCAGATTCCACCATTAGAAAGATACTTTCTTTACTATGAACTTGATATTTTAGGGGGTAGTATTTTGAGACTACGCAAATCTTGTTTCTCCTCAAACTTCACCCAGGAATTTTAGCACTCATCAGCACATTCTATCTATAACATCTATTACTATGATAAATATGGTTTATGACTAATGGTGATTCCTTTCCCTTCTACATTTGTTCACTGGAATTCTATAATAAGGAAGACCTGTCTCTTTCTTCTCATTTGTTTATTTATTTGATTTATTTTTACTCAAATTATTCTTTGCATGAAATATCTTATTTTATAACAGTGAAAATTGCTTTCTCTTTTGTCTTGTGATTTTTTTTGAGGTGAAATTTAAGTTTTTGTGTGAGTAGTACTATTATACCTATCTTGAGTGTCTTGCTTGTACTCTATCACATCATACCTTTGTTTAATTCTTAATAAACTGTTCACTTGTTAAAAAAAAATTATTCTAGCTTTGGTCATTAGGAGTTCCTATTCTTTCAACAAGCCCTTTATTATTATTATTTTTAGCATGTCCTTACTTTTTGATACTACAAGATGCCCAAGGGTCATCCATATTTTTCTTGTCCCCATCCTGGGATCAACTACTTCTAGGAGCACCAGATCCTTCACTGGAGAGAGGTGTTTAGAAACTGGTATATGAGTACTAGGTGTTCTCATTGTTACTGTCACTGCTTCTAGGTCTCTCAGCCAAAACACATTTATTCCAAACCATCCATATCTGTATTTCTGCATTTTTCTGTTACATGTTTAAAACCATGTGTTCATATTGATACTTCTTTTTTTTTTTTTTAATTTTTTTTTTGTGGAGACAGAATCTCACTCTACTGCACTCGGTGGAGTGCTGTGGAGTCACAGCTCACAGCAACCTCCAGCTCTTGGGCTCAAGCGATTCTCTTGCCTCAGCCTCCCAAGTAGCTGGGACTACAGGCACCCGCCACAGCGCCCGGCTAATTTTTGATGCAGTTCGGCC
>CAUYON010029738.1:0-12065 GCA_963573935.1 Arctocebus calabarensis
ACAAAGATGCCAAGAACGACAAGAAAAAGATAGTCTCTTCTATAAATAGTGTTAAGAAAACTGGATGTCCACATACAAAAGAGTAAAATTGGACCATTATCTAATACTATATAAGAAAAAAATCACATCTAAATGGATTAAAGACTTAAACATAAAACCTGAATCTATAAAAATCCTAGAAGAAAACATAAAGTGAGAGCTCTTTGACATTAGTTTTGGTAAGAATTTTATGAATGCAATTCTAAAAGTACAGATAAAAAAACCAAAAAAAGTTTTAAAAAGTGTGACTATATCAAACTAAAAAGTTTCTGCATAGCAAAAAAAATAACAAAATAAAAAGACAATTTGTTTAGTATATTGTAATTGCAAGCCAAGCAATATGGGACTAATATACAAAATGTATAAGGAAATTATATAGATCAATAGCAAAAATAAAGATATAATCTGAATACAAATGGGCAATGGACCTGAAATAGACATTTCTCTAAAGAAGATATATAAAGAACAAAGAGGTACATAAAACATGACAGTGCATCTTAGAAGAGTACAGGTGAAACTTAGTAAATGTAGAATATAAATATCTGAACACAATAACTAAGAAAATGCCATGAACGCTATGTTAACCAGTTTGATAAAGCTATTTCAGATTGTATATGAAACCAGCACATTGTACCCCATGATTGCATTAATGTACACAGCTATGATTTAATAAAATAAGAAAACCCAACAATCCAATAAAAAAAATGAGAAAAAAAACATGACTAATCATTAGGGAAATGCAAATAAAAACAACAATGAAATATCATTTCACATCTGTTGTAAGGACTATTATCAAAAAGCCAAATTACACATGCTACTGAGGATATGAACAAAAGGGAACTCTTGTACATTGTTCATAGGATTGTAAATTGGTACAGCTGCTATGGATGCCCTCAAAAAACTAAAAATAAAACTGCCACTTGATCCAGCAATCTCTATAATACCCAAAGCAATAGAAATTAGTATCCCAAGAAAATACCTGCAGTCCCATCATCATTGCAACGTCATTTACTGTAGCCAATATATATAGATAGTCATTATATAGATAATGGACGTTTGTCCATTGATGGATGACTGGACAAAGAAAATGTGATATATGTGTGTGTGTGTGTGTGTGGGTGTGTGTATGTGTATATATACCTGTGTGATATATATGTGTGTGTATGAAGGATTCATCTTTGGATGAATGGACAACATTCATCTATCAATGGATAATCATCAATCAATGGACATATACATGTATCACAGATACATATGTGTATACGTATATGTTTTACTCTTGTATGTGGACATATGCATATATGTGTACATATATACATATATGTCCATTGATGGATGAATATTGTATATATACATATTTACATATATATATGATTTTCTCCTTATGCTTGCACTTATGCTCTAATGGAGGACATTATGCACCTTTTGGGAAAATGTTTTATATGTGATTAAATATAGATGTTATCAAATCAGGTTGATAAAATATCTCAGATTGCATGTGAAGCCCCCACACTGTACCCCATGGTTGAACTAATGTACACAGCTATGATTCAATAAAAATAAATAAATAAATAAATATAGATGTTATCCTTTTTTACAGTGCTATAAAGAATTACCTAAAGCTGGATAATTTATGACTAGTGATATTATGGAAATAAGTTTGTTATATGAAGTATATGCTCCCATTGAAGATAAGTTTTGAAAAACATCTAAGCAAATTAAATTTGAAATGAGCAAAAATTACAGGATGAAATCATTTTATGAGTCTTGCTTCCCTCCCACCATCCCCTTCGTGGTGGCAATGTGGTGTTATCTGCCCTATCATCTCAAGAAAAGTAATGTAGATTCAAAAAGAATATTCCCTTTACCCTCTGAAGTTTTGATAGTTTGAGCTTATGGTATAAGCCAACTATAGACAGATTAAAAGAACAAGAAAAAAATACATTTTCATTATGTGCATATACCCAGGTGTCCCACAAAAATGTAAGACTCAACAAATGTAAGGGCCAGATGATTATAGTTCTTATGGCATCAAAACAAGAGCTGGGGCTTTTCTGGGAAGGTGTTAGAAAAGCTCTGGAAGGGTAAAGGAAGAAAATGAAAAGCAAACAAAAGTTGTCCTGCTATGTAGAAAAAGCCTTTCAGGTAATAAAAGTTGTCTCAAGAAGGAACTGTCAGAAGAGTAGATGTTAGCCTGTGACAAAATCTATCTGGACAGGGGAGGCATCATCCTTTAGCATCTTGTAGTCCCTTCTCCTGTGATACATTATTCTCTGGTTGCCAAGATTCCAGAAAGGGAAGAGAAGAATCCCTTTCTGACAAGGGGATGTCAGAAGAAACCTCTTCCTGCATTTCCTCTTTCCCAATTTCTGCCACTTTGAAGTAATCAGCACACCAAAGGCATAGATTGGGGGGTGATATTTCCTAGACCCTTTCAATGTGATGGTCTTCAACCAGAATTCCATGATCCTAATGTGTGTTTTTCTACTTTGAGGGAAAAAACCCTAAAAACAAAAAATACAGTAGATTAAAACCTCAGTCCCAGCAAAGGGAACTCTGGAAGGGAATAGAGATAGATTTGGAAGTTACTTTAAAGTACATCAAAAGTGAGCTCCTATTGATTTAGAATTATCTTTCACTCCCACTGTTGATTAAGAAGTACATGAATAATTCTCATGGACAAGATAAGAGTTGAATCAGATAGAAATAGATGGAAAAGTGGTCATCTTAGGCCATGTCCAATAGGACAAAACTAGTACAAAAACAGAACGAGGTATGTTGGTATACTGCTGGTCTTATGAAGCTTACAGCAGAAAATGGAACTGATCAGCCATGTTGAAGGTTTGTGAAGAACCAATAAAAGTGTTTATCCTGAAACAAGGTCATGTTTAAATATCTTTCATGCCTGGAGAGGGTAAAAAAAAAACTTATAAAGGTGCTCACTTAGGAATATTCTCATTTTATTGACTTCTATTCCCTCCCTAAATCCCAACCAAGGAGAAGCCAGAAGGATAAATTAATCGTTTTGTTGAAGAATGAGTATGAGAAGAGAGAATGACTATGCCCATCTTTTCCTCTCTGAATTTACCTGCCAAAAAATGCTGTGATGGTTCATTTTATGTGTCAACTTGGTTGGGACATGGGGTATCCAGACATTTGTTCAAACTGTTTAAGGATGTGATTTTTAGGGCATTTCTTGATGGACAAGATCAAGAACGGGATGTTAGTACAGCTAATTGTTGGTGGGATGTTAGTACAGCTAATTCAGAATATTGAAAATTATCATACTGTGCACATTAAGGCATTTTTGAGGTACAATGTGCTGATTTTATGTACAATTTGGAATGTTTACATCAACTAAAATTTATGAAGTTGGCCCATGCTTGCATACGAGTTTAGAAAAATAATCTTAAAAGGACAATACAAAACAAAGCCAAAATTATTTTTAAAATATATCTGATGAGATGACCGAACACTTAAATAGGGTATAATTTTAGTAACAGTATTTTTATGTATGAGTAAAAATGAAAACCAAAATAGAATAAATGTGAAAGATGGGAAGAGCCAGTGTATTTTGATAAAATGAATAATGATACTAGCAGAAGTGAAATGAAAAGATATCAAGTAATAATTATTGAGTGGACTAACTTAAAATCAAGGTTTTTGTGATGATACAGTTTTTGTTAGTAATAAAGTCTAGGACAAGATGTTGATGGAATGTTGATACAGCTAATTCAGAATATTGAAAATTATCGCAACTATAACTGTGTACATTAAAGCATTTACAGGGTACAATATGCTGATTTTATGTACAGTTTGAAATGTTTACATCAAACCATTTAACATATCATCGCCTCACTTATTTATTTGTTGTGTTTATATATTTATACCCTACTATTAATATAAACCAGTTTGATGTAAACATTCCAAATTATACATAGAATCAGCACATTGTACCACATAAATGCAGTAAGGTACACAGTTATGATCTAATAATTTTATTTTTTAAAAGAAAGAAAATTATCACGTGAGTGAGGATCCTCAGGAACTATGACACATGGCTGCTGAACTGACCAACCACACTAATGTTGATTAAGAATGATAATGTCAGGGCAGGACCTGTGGCTCAGTGGGTAGGGCACCCACCCATATGTCGAGGGTGGCGGGTTCGAACTTGGCCTGGGCCAAACTGCAACAACAAAAAAAATAGCAGGTGTTGCGGCAGGCACCCGTAGTCCCAGCTACTTGGGAGGCTCAGGCAAGAGAATCCCTAAGCCCAGTAGTTGAAGATTGCTATGAGCTATGATGCCACAGCACTCTACCGAGGGTGACAAAGTGAAACTCTGTCTCAAAAAAAAAAAAAAGAATGATGATGTCAGTATTGTTATGGAGAGAGAGATCTCCAACCAGCTTTATTATTAAAATATTTAGTGAATAATAGAGAAGGAGCTGAGTTAGGGAGATGATTGCAAAAGAAAAAGGTAGATGACAATATGGTATGACCACTCACTTTTATTGTTGTTGTTGCTGTTTTTAATTTTTTTTTATTTGCAGTTTTTGGCCGGGGCTGGGTTCGAACCCTCTGGTGTATGCGGCCAGCACCCTATTCCTTTGAGCCACAGGTGCTGCTCTGCTTTTGTTCTTGTTTTTTGAGACAGAGACTCTATTGGGTGAGCAGAGTACACTGGTGTCATAATAGCTCACAGCAACCTCTTGTGCTCAAGTGATCCTCTTGCCTCAGCTTCCCAGTTAGCTGGGAATACAGGCATGCACCAACATGCCCAGCTAATCAGCTATTTTAATTTTTTTTTTTTTAACTACAGATAGGGTCTCTCTCTTGCTAGGGCTGCTGGGGCTGGTCTCAAATTCCTAAATTCAAGTAATCCACCCACCTCACCCTCCAAAGTGCTAAGATTACAGGCCTGAGCCACCACACTCAGACTGATCACTCATTTTTGAAAAGATCAAACTAACTTTAGGTTTATACTTTTTATTTCAGAAGTATCTTAATACATCCTGTATTAGTTTCCTAGAACTGCTATTAAAAAATAACACGAATTGGGGTGTTTAAAACAATAGAAATGTATTCTAAAGTTTTGGAAGCTAGCACCCCAAATAGACATATTAACGGGGTTATCCTCCCTTCAAAGCGTGAAGGAAAGCAGTCTTCCTTGACCCTTCTGGTCATCCTCCCAGGCACCTCTTCCCTATAACATTGTTGTAAGGCAACAGCCTCCCCAAAAGACCCGAGTCTGTCTCAGCCTGTCTCGGCCTTGGTCCCCTCACCCCTGGGTTAATTCTGAGAACAGGTTTCTGACAAGGAAGTTCTCTGAGTTCCCTGACCCCCCTGGCCAGGTTGAAACAATGGTGGAAACTCACTCAAGCAGAGTTTCCTAGGTACTGGGCTTTCCAAGTTGTTCCCATGGTTACTAAGTTACCCCCCTGAGGAGCCACACAGCTACCCCCTGAGCCAACTACCTGACTGTAACCCTGCCCTGTTCCACTTTTGTATATACTTGCTTAGCCACATCAGTACAAAAAAGGGTATAAATGGCTGTCTACATTTCTCTTCTTGGGCAGCGGTCCACCTGTGCAGATGTAACCACCTGATTTGGGCCTTGCCCTTTGGGGCAGCAGTCCACCTGTCCAAGTGTAAATAAATCATCACCATGTAATTTGAGCCTAAAGTGGGATCCATGTATTCTTATGGGTGGCGTGAGTTACAACAAACATAACTTCCATCTCTGCCTCCATCTTCACATAGCTGTGTTTACAGAAATTTTCCCTCTCCAACTTTTCATCTTCTTGTAAGTACACCAGTTATATTGGATTAGGGCTTATCTTAAGAGCCTTATATTAACTACATTACATAACATAAACCCCATTTCCAAATATATTCACAGTCATAGGTATAAGCATTAGGGCATCAATGTATCTTTGCAGGCAGTACTGCTGTGCTCTGAATGTTGTGTTTCCCCAAAATCCTTAGGTGTAAATCCTAACCTCTAAAATGATGATAATAAGATGTGGAACCTTTGAGGATGATTAGGTTAAGGGGACAGAGCCCTCACAAATGGAATTAGCATTCTTATAAAAGAGGCCATAAAGAGTTATTTGCACCCTCCATCCTGTGATGAAACAGCAAGAAGGTGTTATCTATGAACCAGAAAGGACCTCATCAGATACTGAATATTCCAGTGCCTTAATCTTGGACTTTCCAGCCTCCAAAACCATAAGAAAGAAATTTCTCTTTACAACCCAACAAGTTTATGACATTTTGCTACAGTAGCCCCAAATTATTAAGCCAGACACAATTCAACCCACAGCATATTGCTAACCTTTTTACATATTAATTTTTAATAAACCAACAGCATGCAAGGTGAACCATATGCAGAGTTGGTTAAACATCAATTGTGATGATTATAATGCCAGGGCACATGTCTGTTTTGCTTCTCAGATCATTTCATTAGGTAAGAAAGTAGAAAGAGAGACTTCTTGTATTTGTTTGTTTTCCATTTAGTTGTTTTGTTTGCCGTTATTTGGGAGAATTCTCTATTTCCTAAACTCAGAATACTATAAAAACCCACTGTCATTTAGGAGGAAATATGAATTATCTCTCAGAAAAACCTCCTAGTTTCATTTTCCTCCTCTTGTCATATAAATATATAAAATTAATAAAACAGTATTAAAAAAGAAAAAATACAATAAAGAGAAGCCAGTGCTTGTTACTCAGGAAGAAAATTATGAACATAGTTTGGTGACATCTTAGAAAATATTTGGATGTTACAATTTAATAAAAGAACTATAAATGTCAGTTCAAGCTGTAAGTGCCCCATACAATATTATTTCATAAGAACAATGAAACCAAATCTGTCTTCATTTTCATCAAAATGAAATTAAATACTACTGCTTAAATAGTTGGCACAACAGCTGCTTGGTTCCTCAATGTGTGACATATTATACAATAACAGTAGCACTGTTGCATTTTAAAAAGAAAATCCAATTTATTAGCATACAGTTAGAAATAAACATGCTCCTACCAAATCTAAACTCACAATAGTATTAGATAAGTAGTATTTAAATTCTGCATCCTATTTGTAAATATAATTTGAATTTAAATAGCTGAAAATGGCTCTACATTTTAACTTTCGGTGATAAGATCCACGATTTGATACTCTATCCTTCTGTGCTGGCTTTTAGACCAGCAGAGTCTAATAAATCGAATGACAAAGGCTTTTTTGCCCTGTTCTTTCGATTTTAGATAGGATCATTCTGCTGAACTTTACATTTGAGATTCAAGTTAAAACTTTTCATCTACTTTTATTATAGAAAAAGCTTGATGGCTTAATGGATAAAAGTTCTGACCTTTTCAAGTCTGCATTTTAAGCGCTGACTTCTGGTGAAAAGTAATCCACATCTCAAGCATAAATACACAATTCTAGTCAGTCCAGTTGGCTAGAGAAACCCCAAGGAATAGTTTGGATCTGTATTTTTGGCATCTTCAACTGTGCACTTTTACTCTGGAGGCTAAAGAGGGACCAACCAAAATAATAAATGCAGACTTTTGTTAGCAGAAAAACTTCACTGAATAGAAGAAAAATGTTTTTTTTAATAGGCCAACAATAATTACTTTCAGCTATTGAAAATAATTTGCAGCCTTGTTTTGTCTTGGGCCCATCCCACAACTGAAACTGCCCTGGAGGGATGGCAGGAAATTTGCCACAAGGGAGCTCCCCCAAACGCCTGGTGATGGAACTGTTTGGGGTTTCAGAGAAGACAAGCTCTGAACTCTACGGTGCTCTTTCTAAAACTTAATAGGGAACTTACTTGAAGGAGGGTGGCAGCAATTCTCAGAATAAACAGCAGGAGAAAGAGATGGTCTTCCTCGTATGTCTGCAAAAGGAGCTGGGGGGTGGAGTTTACATGAGGATTTACAGGTCTGGACTAGTTTCTTTGAGTGTTTTGAGCAACAGCCTAAATGTTTTAGCAGCGCCTGGGAATGTTCAAGGCCTGGGATTGGGTGGCCGGGTCGCAGAGAAGTTAAGACTCAGTCAGGACAGAGAAAAATATAGTGGAAACTGGGGAACCCTACGCACCCATTTTAATAATACACAAAATAAAATTTATAGTCATTTACATAAATTTGCCTGCATTTTCTAGTTGTACTGATACATCAACATTCAAGTTAACTGATCCAAGCAAACATCCCATTTTGTCCACTCCCTGTGGCTAAATCTGCTATCTCAAAACTCTAAAATCAAAGTGTATAAATCTGAGTCAACCTTTAACTCAAGTGTCTGAAACATCTCATACTTAGTCTTAGCAACTGCACGTGGATGACACATAGAGCCCTGAACTCATTACCTCTAAGACAAACCTTACTACTTACTTTTTAATATCTTTATTTTTTATTTTATTTTATTTATTTATTTATTTGCAGTTTTTGGCTGGGGCAGAGTTTGAACCCACCACCTCCAGTATATGGGGCCAGCGCCCTACTCCTTTGAGCCACAGGAGCCGCCCTAACCTTAATACTTTTTTTTGAAAATTACTTTCTCTCTATTTCTCATCTCAGCTCTTACATCCAAGCTGGGAACCTTGTCTTCATTTTCTCTTCATCCCTTCACATAGCCAACAGAGGACTAAAGTCTTTCTGATTTTTATCCCTACTGTATTTTATAGTCGACCCCTTCTCCCCAGTCTCACTGCCATTGTTTTGGTTGTATCCCTTAGGACTTGTGGTAAATCCCCTTTCCTTGTTTCCATCCCCCAAGCAAGTTAAGCCAGACCAATCAATTTCAGTTTCTGATCTCAAACCATTAAATTATTTCTTTCTCTACCTAGAATCTATCTTAGCATTTGCTGCAAATACACAACCCTTTCAAGACTCAGATAATATAAGTGACCCCCTTTCTGAAATTTCTTCGCTTCTTCACAAATTAAATAAATAAATAGAATAAATTTTAAAGTACTTAATAATTAATTTTCTTGCATTAATACATTTCATAACACAAATTAAAAAAAAAAACATGATTCAGAAGTGAGATCCAATTAATTCCATTACTTCACCTGTGTGCCACAGGTTGACTTAGATTTACAAACCAAAAATGAAGTTGATACTGTGCAACAATAACAAGAAATATTTTGAACAATAATAAGACATCTTCTTTTTTTTTCTTGAGGCAGAGACTCAAACTGTTGCCCTGGATAGAGTGCTGTAGCGTCATAGCTCACAGCAACCTTGCTTTTTGCTGAAGCTGGTATCTAACTCGTGAACTCAAGCAATCTACCCACCTCAGCCTTTCAGAGTGCTAGGATCACAGGGATGAAATAATTAGATATCTACGTAAAAATCAGTTAACTTTTGCATCATTTACCTAAATAAAGTCTGAGGAAAATATACCCCCCAAAATTTTTAATGACAAATGTAGAATTTTTTTTTTTTTTTTTTTTGCAATTTTTGGCCAGGGCTGGGTTTGAACCCACTGCCTCCAGCATATGGAGCTAGTGCCCTACTCCTTTGAGCCACAGGCACCGCCCAACAAATGTAGAATTTTTTTGCTTGTCATATCACAAGTATATTGAAGTTTTTTTTTTTTTTTAAACTAACTCCCCTATTTTTCAAACTAGGGAAACTAATGTTCTTCTGAAAAAAAAAAACTGCCTTTTAGCTTAAATTTGTGCAAGCCAAAAAATATAAAGTTTCATATTTATATTTCTTTTACTGACTTTTAAAGCTTATTAAGAATTTAACGCCAAAAAGAAATAACATTCATTTTTCAAGACCACATCTAGTATCTTACAGTTCTGATAAAATTTAATAATTTTATCCATACATGTCATTTCTTACGAACTTCTGAAGTATTCTATTTTTAATGTGCTATTTTGAATAAAGATTTTTTCTCTGTAGGCATATTATGCTTAGTGTAACAAAACATTGCTATAATTTTGTATTTTGGTAAGAATCTCTCAAAAGGCATTCATGTTTTAATTGATTGGATAGAAATTTGATGGTTGATAAATTATGGCTTTTCAGGATAAAAATATAATTGAAAGAAATCAATATAATTCAACAAAATTCATTGGATGCTGCTTATAGATTCTAAGTGTTCTAGCAACTTGAGAGAGAGAGATATACACATAAATAGTGGGCTCAGAGCATGTAAAATTTTTTCCCTTTCTGATATTTTTTTAATAAGTAGTGCATAGTATGAGAGTGTCGGAACATAGGCCTAGAACAAGATCTAATACATAGAATTTACTGAGAATTTATGTCACATACTTTGCTAAATATTTTGTAATAATTCCTACAGGAAAAAAAAAAAAGATTGCCAACTTTGTAAATGAGAAAGGAGAGGAATAAAATGTTTGACTAGCTAAAGTCATATTGTGGGATTTTAATCCAAGCTTTCCTGACTTAAAATCCCTGTTTATGGCTGGGTGTGGTGGCTCACATCTATAATCCTAGCACTCTGAGAGACCAAGGTGGGTACATTTCTTGAGCTCAGGAGTTTGAGACCAGCCTAAGCAAGAGCCAGACCCAGATTCTTAAAAAAAACAAAAAACCTAGTTGGGTGTTGTGATGGGCACCTGTAGTCCCAGTTACTGGGGAGGCTGAGGCAAGAGGATCACTTGCGTTCAAGAGTTTGAAGTTGCTCTGAGCTGTGATGCCATCATAGCACTCTACGGAGAGCAATAATGTGATACTCTATTTCAAAAATAGATAACAAATAGGTAATAAAATAAAATAAAATCCATGTTTAACCTTTGAACACATGAAAATGTACTTAGTTTAGAGGTCAGAGAGATTGTAATATGTTCAGTCATTCTTCTATCTCACAGATGGACATTCTCTCTGTCATTAATAGACTAAACCTTTAATGTGAAGCCATCCTAGCCTTCCTACCTTGGTGTTCCTCCTATAGCCCTTTATTCCCTATACCTGAGCCTCTTCCACCATATCCTGGACCACCACTGGCTGAACTAAAAGGCACCAAGTTTCTGACCCTAGTTGAGGCCACTGGCAGAGAATTTGGACAAACACTTACCCATAAACCCTTCTCTGTCACTGAGATAAAACAAAACAAAAATAATTTGGGCTCCTATCATGGATGACCCTGACTTATATATTGAGGTCCTCCAACACTTTTGCCTGACATATGATCTTAGCTGAAAAGATCTCCAAATTATATTTGGACAGACTTTGACTAACCTGAAAAAGGAGCAAATCCTGAGAAAGGCTCAAAAATCTGGAAGTGGCCTTCATCTGTTCAATAATAAGCACCATATAGGACACACAGCTGCTGATCCTATTTGGGATTACATTGACCAATCTCAGCAGTGGAAATGAGAATATTATCCATTTAATATATGTTAAATATGGCCTTTATGTGGCCAGACAGAAAGTTATTACTTATGGAGCAGTGGCTAGTGTCACTCAATTCTCAGAAGAAAATCCTGTCACTTTTCTCTAGCATCTTAAAGATGCCCTGGCCAAACATACTGCACTAGGCCTTGAAAACTATTGTGAAAGACAATTTCTTAACTGAATCAGCCTGAAATATCAGAAAAAAATTCCAAAAACTTTTATTTCAAGACCCCTAAGCATCTTTCAAGGAACTTTTTTAGCAATCACAAATACAGTCTATTACAATACAGATCAAAAAGAGGAGCCAAGATTCAGGAGTGGGAGGGGGAAGAAGAAAAGGCATATCCAGTTTTCAGCCACACTTGTGGGCCAGGCTCATGTACCAGGGACATCTAGGTCCACTTCTGGCAATCCTAGATGCCATATCTACTACAAGCTGAGGTATTTTCAAAACACTGCCTGAACCACAATCACCCTTTAAAAACTCTGTGTTTGGGCTCTGATGGGGTCACTGTCCCAGGAGGCCTTCGCCTCTGGGGACAGGCCACCCTCCAGGGGTCACCCTTGCCTTCTGGACAGGGAATGCCCGGGGCATATTCTTATGGCTCCAGCTTGTGTCATCACCCCTCAAGAGCCCCAGGTTTGCCTTACAGTGGAG
>CAUYON010029739.1:0-16400 GCA_963573935.1 Arctocebus calabarensis
ACTAGCAGTGACAAATATGGAACCGGACATTGACCATCTCATTAGCCAAAAGCAGGCCGGTCCATAGTGCCCATTGACATACTGGTAAGTTTGTTGATTTAACTTTATTTGTTCTTCATTTTAAATATCGTATTTGTTCCCATTTTATTTTTTTACTTCAAAATAAGGCATGTGGAGTGTGCATAGGAATTTGTTAATAGTTTTTTTTTTTAAACTATAGTCCAGCCCGCCAACAGTCTGAGGGACACTGAACTGGCCCCCTGTTTAAAAAGTTTGAGGAGATGAAGATGAAGAATCTGCCTGTTGTATTTAAGATACAGCCTGGTAGCAAGCATACAAGCAGGAGGTAAGAGCATACACTAGAGGACCCCCTCAGTGGATCAGCTCCTCGAAACCTCTTGGGATGCCTATTACAAATGAAGATAACCAGACTCTTCACAGACCAACTAAACTAGACTTCCTGGGGCTATGACTCATGAATGTGGATTTTTAACAAGCATTCCAGGTGATTCTGTGGCCATTAAAATTTGAGAACCAGAATATATTAGAAAATAAAGACTTACTCTAAAAGCAATGGAAAGGAAGGAGCAAATTGACAAATAAATGCTTAAATCTAAAAAACATAGGGCATTGGAGAAAGAAGAAACAAAATATGCATGACAAGGGAAACATAAGGGGACATTAGCTATAAACTAATATAAGAACCATTTAAATATAAATAGACAAACATTATAGAATCAGGAACTCTGAGGAGCCCTGGGATAAGGGATTAATTCCATCAGTCTGCAAGAGGCCAAGAGTACCATAAGAGACATCATTAGGATAATTAAATAATTAACACACATAGGACTAAATTCCTCTTGGGGAAAATGAGAATGAACCAGAAACACCTAATGTAGTTTCACAAATGACTCTTCGAATATCTACAGACAAAGACAGATCTGAACTAAATATGGAGAAAAGTGCAAAAGTATCTTGTTACAGTCAGCTAAAACTTAGAGAAAAGAGTCAGAGATAGCAAATTAATTCATGCTATTCAATAGACACGAGAAGACGAGCTTTTAAAATTATCAAGGGGGGGAAGACTAGGAAAAGAAAAATGTTGCTAAAAATGGAGTGGGGTATGGAATTAATGAAGACTAAACTAGCTCAGAAACTGAACTAATTCTTTTTAATTTGTCTTTGACAAGAAAAATGAAGAAGACATATTTGTATAATTAGAGAAAATGAAGACTTTGCAAAAATAGCGACTGACAAAAAGCAGATGGGAAACACTTGACAAAGCTGAAGTCATACCAATCAGCAGGCCGGGTGATGGGAAGAGGGGCCTCTTGAGGGAAATCACGCACACTCTGGCAGAATGATTTACTCTCATTATGGAAACACCACAGAAAAACGGGGAAACAAAAGATGTAAAGTGAAGAGAAAACAGATAAGGAAATATCCTATCAATCCTAAAACGGTTACAAAGAGGTATTATGGAAAATCTCAGTTTTGGAACTAGTCACATTTTTTTCCCATCCAGACTGTGAGCTTCATGAGGCCAGAGGCATTCTTCTTCACTATTCTACATCAGCTGGAATTCAAAGCAAACAGTAAAATGACGAGCTAGAAAAAGAATGTTACCAAACTCCTTTTTTCTTCTGAGCAGAAACCTGTACCACAAAGGAGTTTATGGTCCATTTAAGTCAAAATACTTGAATGACTGGTAGACAATTAAATGATAAGCCATGATCAGAATAAAAATCTAAGAATTCTAGTATCATGAATGTAGTAGATTTGAGAAACTATAAATGAAAGCAAAAAAAAAATACAACATATACCATAAGTGTAGGGCAATATTTTCAGTACTTTCTTTAAAAAGAAATCCTGTAAAGTATTTAGAGAACATGCAAAGTTTAAAGAGAAATAAAAACCAGAAATCCTAAAAAGCACCGTTACCATGATCATTACATAGCTTAATGAATCAAAGAAGTTTCTCACTCCATGCAGACACCAATGCAACCCTATCCTTAGCCAAACACTCCAATATATTTTTATTAATTCATCTTCAATTTATAAACAGAGCAGACAGACAAATTCAGACAGAGGCATATGCTTCCAGGAAACTGACACTGAGCTAAGAGAAAAGATCATAACTGGATTTCAAGTAATTATAAACATAAGCAAAACAGACCAAATGCTACATTTCCCTTAAGCTAAATTAAAAGGGATTGAGGGCTTAGAGGGGATTCATTTTTATATATCCTTTTGGACAAAGCATAGTGCATTCCATGTAGGGCACATTAATAACTGCACATTGATTATACCAAATCAAAATCCACTGACTCACATATGAGAAAAGTCTATGACACAGGGGATGCTTATTTCACACGGCAGTTCCATTCCTTTCTTCGGGTCCCCCAAACTAACCTCTATGGCCTTAGGCCTTAGTAAAGAAGGATTATGCCAGTAGACTGTCCCATAAGATATGAATGATGTTAGTTTGAATTTCATGTGGATTTTTTTGGGGGGCGGGGGCATACCGTATTCTTTCTGAAAAACAGAGACAAAGAAGAGAAAAAGGAAAGGGATAATAGTCCTGATTATGTTATGGAAAAGGGAGTTTCATCATTAATTAGTCTTTATGCCAAATGAAAAATAAAAGAAAAGGCTAACTCAAAAGGAATTATTTATATAAGTAATAATAAGTCTGGTCCAAAGATGACAGAATCAAATTCAAATCTTCTTGGTCAGAGGGCAGAGCTCAGGGTGGACAGACAAGCAGGTGTGAGGTACCAGCTGAAACAGTAAGATGGTGGTACAAGGAAGGCCCAGGCCACTCGGGATTTGACGCAGTTCATATCCAGTCAGTCTGTATGGATGCCAAGAAAAAAAAATCTTTCAAATAACTGGCAAGAGTAAATTCTACCTCCTTAAAAAAAATAAAAATTAAACTCTGAGATCATTCAAGTACCCTCATACTACTCTTCCATATATTGCCCTAAGGAATAATAGAACAACAGGAACAAATTGAGAGGGGGAAAAAAACTAACCAAATATTTAACTCAAAAGAAAGATTTAAAAAAAAACTCGCTAACTTCAGTGTCACATGAAAACATGTTTATTCATTCACCTATCCATTCAACATGATCCAGGTAGGATAATAAGGCAGAAACTTTATACTTAATCCAGATACATCTAGAAATTAACAAATTACTAGATAATGGAGCATTTCCCCCCCGGAACCGGGTGCTTAATGGAATACCTAAAACTTAAGTGACATAAATACAGATGGGTGGAAGCAGGAGAGAGAATTCTACAAAAGTGTTCTAGGTGTCATCTGGTTATCACTGCCTGCAGAATAATAATTTACCTGGCAGTCTGGACCACTAAGAATAGTAACAACTAAAGAAGATGAAAGAAAGATAAAATGGACATCTCTGGGGCAAAATAGTTAAGAATTCCTGTGACTAATGCCAGCCAGTATATCTCTGATTACTTATTCTATACACAATTCTAACTACCTTGGCCCTCTGTCTTTGCAGCTGAGGCAACAATGGTTAAGCAAATCAGAGTGCAAGGGGAGTTCGTCTGAGACAGACACAGTAAATAGCTAGATATGATAACCTACAGCCAAATAGCAAGGGAAGAAAAGATAGATGGCAGGAAAAGCAGGGAAGTGAGATTAAAAAGAAATGGAATTCAGGCTCGTTCAGGGCGGTGGAACAGTGCCCATTCCTCGCCATAAGTGGTAAGGCAACCTCTGCCATATCACAATACACTAAAAAAGGACAGTGTGGAGACGTTCAGCCAAAGAAGGAGTTAACCAGGTTCAAAATGATGGCCCTTCAGTCACTACGTCTAAATGTGCTCAGCATTTTACAAAACTTCCATTAAAAATGTTAAAATGTTAAAATACAACCTTAGGCGCTTAAAAGGGAAAGAAAATTAAACTGCACTGAAAATCAGATTCCTATACAGTGCTAAATAAATGGGACATTAGTGATCTTCCTTTTCAAAAAAATATGATGCAACAGTTAGACTTTTACTTACAATAAAGCAATCAGTCTCTGTCAGAACAAAGATAGCCATTTAAGACAAAAAGCAATACAGATAAAGCTTTAATTACAAAAACAAAAAGCCATATGGATTTGTCTATTATGACAGCACAATCCTGAGGCCTATGCACTTCAGTCCTGGCTCACGACCCTTAAAAACTGGTGAAACAAGCTCATAGTATCTTCACTGATACTATCCTGTACTAGGTTTCGGATTTTAATCTGTACTGAATTAAAAGTTCATAAATGTTGCAGGCGACTCTGCGCACCTCACTCCACTCCCACCCCAAACACTAGGAAATAAAAGCAGCCTTACCACTACTTTACAGTCTAGAGGGTTTGCAAAATGACTTGGAGGGGGATCTTTGAAGTCTGTAATAATGGAAAGAGAAATATACCATGAATGCCAGAGGGGGGAGCTCAGAGCAAAGGGAAAGATGATGTTTATAATGGGCAAAAAAGGGAAATTCTGAAAACCTTCTGAGCTTTTACACCACATCCCTTCTTTCTGTTTTTTCAGTATGCACTTTTGAAGAATTGGTTCTGATACCCTATGAAATAAACAATCTTTTTTTTTTTTTTAATCCTCTGTAGAGGGAAAATAAAATCCTATTAAAAGGTAGCCAGTTTAAACAATGGGCAGGTTTCCGAAACCTCTGCTTTACGAAAGTCTCCTGCACGGGGCCAAACGTCTCTAATCAGCTGTGTTTGCAAATGAACTGCACAGTCAGTCTGGCATCTAATGATGCTAGAGGCACAGTGAAGAACGGCCCCAGATAATCATTATTTTAAAGCGGTATTTGGCCTCCACTAGATTCCTTTACAGGTTTACTTCTTAAGACAAAGTAAAATTTTAATAGGTTCTTTCCATAATTAAAGAGACTATCTTTAAGTATTTGATGCACTTCTTGCGGCTAAGGACACACAACTAGTTTATCCAACAGAAAGGAGAGATTGGCCATTATCTTTTCCTAGAAACGATTTCTAAGTACAGACGGGATGCAGAGATCACCAGCATCCTTCTTCCAGATCTGAATTGTCAGCAATCCTTTTAAATGAGCTTTCAATCCTAAACAGTTTTTTCCAGTGACCAGAGACCCAAAATTAGTATTAAAATAGGTACATTCAAACAATAAAGTTCTGCATTCTACATGGAAAGCCAAAGCTCCCAAATCAGTCTCCAAAGAAAATCTTTGAAAGAAATCAGCATCCTTTCTTATTGGTTAGCTATTTGCACAGCAATAGTGAGTAACAAACCACCTCTGAACTCAGCAGCATAGGACAAGCATTTCTTTCTTGCTCACATATATGCTGGTCATCTGGGATTGGGCTATCGCTGGGCTGGGTACCACGCTTTAGATCAGGTTCAGCACAGTGCTTTTCATCCTCCCCGAATTAGCAGCTGCTAGAAACATGCTCTTCTCGTGGCAAATGATAGGAGTGTAGGGACCATGTCCAATTGCACAAGCACATTTCAAGCCTTTGGGTTTATCTGCTAACATTCCACTGGTCACAGCAGTCACATATCCATGCCCAATATTCCACAGCAAGTCACATGTCCATGCCCGACATCAGTGGGTGAGGAAACACACTGCACCCAAGGGGCCAAGGGAGGGGCAAGGAGAGTGGGGTTGGTTAGGAAATGAACATTTGCTGAACAACAACCCAATCTCCCACATCCTTCCGTGCAGGCCGCTAGCAGGTTATTTGTTTACCACATATTGTCTCCTGCAGCTAATGGAATGCCAAGATTCTCTTCACACCATCTAAGTAAAAGTCAATAGAGATTTGCATTGACAAATCTTTATACAGCAAACAACATTTTAATTTATCATTTTGACTTTACTTCAACTATTAAATACCTACTATGTGCCCTACGTGTTACCTCAACAAAGTTAAGTTGTGAGGTAGCAATTATTACTACTCATATTTGAAAAATGAGTACAGTGAGCCTTGGTAAACTCCTACGATTTATACAACATTGTACAAAGTCAGAATTCGAACATAAATCTTCCAATGAAAGCCTGGGTTTTTCTGTTTTTCCTGACTACCCCAGGCTAGCTTCCTTAAAAAATATACTTCTTACCTTAAGGAAAAGGAGGATTCTTTCACATTCTCCCACTTTCAACTCCCAACACTAAAGAGATCAGCAAGTAGACCAGAAACCATTATGACTTGTGATCCCTCCCTAGGATGTGTCTATATATTTAAACAAATATAACAAAGTTTAGGAATCTTTTAAACCTGTTATGGTACTTTAAATATCAGGTATCAATCAGTAGGTCAAAAGTTACAAAAATGAGTCTCATGTACCTTCAAGTAATGTCTTAATAGCCTGCTTCCTGGAATGAGTCTCAGCTAAGGTCATTGAACTGACTGTTTCCCATAAAGCCTTATAAAATAAAAGGCTTTGTCAAAAGGAAGTGAAATATATGTTCTTTGTATTCAAAGACTCCTGATGTCCACCTGCAGTCTACGGCTTTTGTGCAGTGATTCTCAACTTCATTACAGGGCCAGTCTATAAACCTGTCTTGAATGGCACACAAGTCCACTTAACATGCAAATGTGGTTCTACAAACATTATCTCAGATACAGGGTAATCTATGCTTGCTTACACTATGCTACATTTAATTCAAACATATATTTCTCTGGAAGAGCAGAGTAAGGAGGGGAGACTGATAAAATAGATCCCTCCATCCACAAGGGTGATTATGAAAGAAGAGAAAACTAGTAGATAGCAAAACTTAACTTGTCTCACTTGCTGATAATTCGTTGTGAATTTTTTAAGGCAACTAATTCACAAGGTGGGTACACCTTTATTGTCTTACACAATCTAATAATCTTGGCAGCAATGAAAGTCATCCATTTATTGATGAGCAACTGTAATTTATCTTCCCTAGGTAAAATGCAGTTATTTAAATGTTTTTCTCCTTTTATGAATGCTGGCCTCAGCAGCAAATATGTAAATGCCTTCACAAGAACAAAACACTCATTAAATGTCAATAAACCCCCAAAGCAAAACCATGAAACTGTCAGAAACCCCTGCATCAGGTCAGTAATGAACCACCAAGTGCAGAAAGAGGAGTGAATTCAAAGTGATTATGAAGGAAACAAGTTGGCAAGTAGAGATCAGAATCAAGGTTATAGTCCTTGTTCTGACATTAAATTTCTGTAGGGTCTTCCAGAAAGTCATCTGACTTCTCTGGACATCATTTTCTCATTACAAACTAAGGAGTTTGATTCATTCTTTCAGAAACATTTACTGAGAACCTACTATTTATAGTACAGATCTAGGTGGAGGGGATACAACAATAAACAAGACAGACCAAGTTCCTGGCCTCAGGGACCTTTTCTCTTACAGTAAAAATAGGGATCCATTAGAATCCCTCCAACTCTAAAATTTTATGACGTTTCAGAATTTCAGACAATAATTCATTCCAGTATATAAGATTTCCAAAAGCAGGAAAGAAAGGGTAAACCTATTTTTCAAAAGTATATCAGATACATTTAAAATAAAATGCCCAATATATAATGGGAATGTAAAACGGTACAGTCAATTTGGAAAATAGTTTGGCAGGTCCTCAAAGTTAAACATAGAGTTAGGATGTGACCCTATATTTCCATTACTAGATATACTGAAATTGAAAATAAATATTTTGCATTACCACCAGCAATGTAGACGTGTTCCCTTTTCTGAAGGCTATAACCCAATTATAGCATAAGGCTATGGGGAAAAGGGTAAGGGCGAGGGTGGCTGGGTAGGGAGAGGGTAAATGGTTGAATCACACTTATGGTGCATCTTAGAAGGGTATAGGTGAAACCTGCTAAATGCAGAATACAAATGTTTTCATATAATAAACAAGAAAATCGCCCCCCCCAAAAAAAGAAAAGAAATATTCACCAAAAAAACTGATATACAGATTTTTCATAGCAGTATTATTCGTAATAGCCAGAAAGGGAAAACAACCCAGATGTCTACCAAATAATGAACAGATAAAAAGTCTTTAACAAGGAATATTAAGCAATAAAAAGGAATTAAGTACTGACACTGCTATAACGTGGATGAACCTTGAAAACATCATGTTAAGTGAAAGGACCCCACCATGAAGGCCACATGTTGTATGATTCTATTTCCTGAAAAGTCCAGAATAGACAAATGCACAGAGACAGAAAGCAGACTGTTAGCTGCCAAAGGTTGAAGAGAAGGGGGAATGGGAGTCATTGTAAAGGCGAGTGACTGCCAATGACCAGCTGTCTTTAGGGAGTGATGAACATGTGTGGGAATGAGATAGTGGTAACAGTTGTCCAATCTTATGAGTACACTATAAACTACTGAATTATATCATTTAAAATGGCCAATTTTACTATATGTGAATTGCATCTAAGTATTGTAAATTTAAAAAATTTAAATTATAAAATTGGTCCTAATATGTAATAAAAGCAATTAACTTAGCAGCAGTTAGAAAATAGGATATTGAAGTGAAAAGCAGATGATTTGCTAGTGAAATGCTTAAAACAAGGTCAGATTAAGATTTCAAAGTAGTTTTTATACTTCATTATTTTAGGTCTAAGGCAAACATTAAAATTAATTCAAATGAAATATGAAAAGCCATGTTTCTATCAATTCTTTCTCTAATATTCTAAGACTTCATTGTTGCAGTACCTTTTCACTATCTATCTCCCTGCTTCTTCATCTTCATTCTTCCAACCCAAAGGGTTAATCACCTCAATCCCTATTCTCAAGTAATGCCTCTCTCACTTAATACCTTCCCTGCCCCTTCAGCATTTCTAAGGCAACAATATTTCTACAATAACCCCTCAGTCAACTTTTGACACTTATGAAATAGGATTTTCAGATATACACATCTGTATAACGTTCATAAGGGAGCTTTTGATCAGGGAAAAAAGGGAAATGATAAAACACACACAAAAAATTTTTAAAGCAATATTTAAAGTGATATTCACTGCAAGAAACTTTACCAAAATTAGCTTTGAGTCCTGGGATAACCTTGTTAGGAACTAAATATATATAACAATCACCAACAAATATTTACGGAATGAACAGCAATTGTAACCAGAAAACACACTGATGTAGAATATAACTGAAGGAACCTTACAGTTATGCTAAACAAGTCTTCAAGCCACAACTATTGAATAAGTTTACTGATTTATAAAATCTACAGCAGCAAATTCTTGGAAATTAAGTTTGTACATAAGTAGCTAAAGCTGTACAAGCCCCAGAGATTTTTAGAAAAATTAGGAAAGGGCCTACAAATAAATATAATAAAATATTCACTCAGAGTGATTACCATTTGTATACAAGGAGCATGCTTCTTCCTGAGCACTCTGGGTATGTACTCCAGTTGGTGGCAAGTACTTACGGCTGCCAGAATGAACAATGGCATTTAGAGGTCAATAGAGAACAAAGTCAAGGGTGAAGGAAATGTAAGTGATTCTCTGATTGAGAAGCCCAAGACAGGAAGAACTCCTTAAAGCTCAGTTTAGTTGGCCTTGCCTAGAAATTAAACCATGGCTGAGAAATTTACATGCTACAACACAAAACAACAGACAGGATGGCTGCTCCTCACATCAGACCAAGCGAGTAATATTGGAAAATTTTAAATCAGGACATTCTCTATGCTGAGGTTTAATAATCCGTAGACATACAAATCACTGTCAAGTGTGATCCAGCAATTCTGAGAGCTGCATTTTAAGCTTCCATTAGGCTGGAGCACTTGTACCATGATCCTATCAGTCATAAGTTGAGAAGTTAAATACCCAATTTCTCAAACTCTTGAAAGCATCACAGGCTGAAAGCAAATAATTTGCAAACACAAGGTAGTTATGTCTCTCATCCTTTTCTGTAATAAGAAAATTGATTCTCTCTTCAAATTTACCAATTGATTTTTTCCTGTTAATCAGATTATTAAATGGTAGTATAATTTCCCTACCTGGGAACCTCAAACTGAAAGGAGGAACAATGGAACCATGGATCTCCAAGGTATATGCATACCACATCCCACTTCTACCCCCAGTAACACAATAATAAAATATTCGGCCACCAGCCTCCCAAACTCTAATCTTTAACATGGCAATCAAATGAGAATACTGGCAAAGCAGCTCCCAAAGGCAAGATGTTCATTTACACAGCTCAGTACTTCAATCCTCTGCCAGCCCTGCATTTTCCTGCACCTGTAAACACTGCATGGCAAAATGGGGTTGGAGAGTAGCTTACACAAACTAATCCAACATATAAAATACTCTGTTTCTGGTTTTGACTGGATGCTAAAATTCACTCTCTACCAAAAATTAAAAGTCCATTTCTATTCTACTTCCTATTTTGTGAATAACAGATGATTAATCACAGTATCTGCCATTCCATAAGATAATAGTTTTGAGGTTGTCGTGTCACAATGGAAGGGTTGCTGATGAAAATTCAGAGAAACTTGAAATATACAGAGCAAACAAATAAAATAGTAACCAAGTGGAGGTATCACCTTGTCTAGGGAGGTTGGGAGAGGATAAGTCCAGCCTGAAAAGTTAGATACAAAAACAGTTACTCTTCATTCCCACTAAAATGTTCCCTAGCTTATGTGGCATCCAATATATAAGTTAATAACCTACAAGAATTATCTTGAAAAAAAAAAAAAATAACTCATGTAATCATCTCTACTATACCTTAAGAAACATACAGGAACATTAAAGGAATGCCAAGGTTCTTCTGTGTGGAACGTTATAGCCATCTTTTCAAAATGAATCCAATTACTCATTAGTGGAAAAGACAGAGCCTGCATCATGGACACAATGTCAACATAAACTGCTCAATTCCCTGTTTTGCCTTAAGAGAAGAGATGTCTTTTTTTTTTTTTTATTAAAACATAGCTGTGTACAATAATGCATTTATGGGGTATAATGTGCTGGTTTTATATACAATTTGAAATACTTACAACTGGTTAAATTTGCCTTCACCGCACTTTCTTAATTACTGTGTTAGGACATTTATACTCTACACTTAGTAGATTTGACATGTACCCTTGTAAAATGCACCATAGGTGTGGTCCCACCAATTGAGAAGAGACATCTAAAGTATACCCGAGAAGCTGACATCAAAAGATATTCATGTAGTTAGTCCATGTAGTTCAGTCTATCTGGACTGAACAACAGAATGCTAATATTCAATAGTAAAAACTTCTATATTATTATGTGATGGCGCTGGTGATGATAGACATGTGTTTAAAGCAGAAAAAGGCCTACGTATACATTAACAGTTCTTCCTTCCCCACGTATTCACCAATACTGTCTTTAAAATTGCCCTTGGCAAGGCAAAGATAGCAAGGCAGGGTAAAAGTTTTCATAATTTCAACAAAGTATTTCCAAAAGAAAGGCAAAAGGAACCAATGTTTATCATTTTCCACAGGAAAATTAGCAGAAAATTGAGCCATGTAAATAAATTTGCCATAAACATCCAAACAGATACTATTATTATCCCACACTTCACGAGCAACAGTTATTTGCATGTAATTAATTTGCTTATTTCTGGTGCCTCAGACAATGTAATATGCTTATCAGCTTGGTTTCCAAACAATAAGTGTTTAACTCTTCCTTTTATATTTATAAGAAAATATTTATCTTGCTCTTTCCTTGGCAGATTCAGAGCCATCTGCAGGCATAGCTCACAGAGCTCTTTCTGTGTAACCCCCAACTGGGGCATGATGTCTCCACCTTAAAGTGAACATGGAATTGGCCAAGGTTTAATTCCCTAACACCTCTGCTATTCGAGCAGACCTGTTTATCACTGACACACCCTGGGCCAAAAACATCATTACCAGAAACAGGAAACATCTAAGGGAAAGGGCTACTGATGGTTTCCCTCCTGGGATTCCTAACTTCTAAATCCTACCCTCCCTCCAAAAGGGCAATTGATGTCCAACATCGCTCATCTGCTGCAGGCTTCATGGCTGCCCTGCTCACCATTTTCTATTTCCCTCTCCCTACAGGCCATGGAGCACCTGCCTTTCCCCAGAGGGTACCATTACAATCTCTTCCTCTGGTCCTGGGAAAATACCATTGTTTTCTCACTGAACCTGCGGCCACCACCGACTTAGTCTGAAGCTTGGGGAACTCTCTTTAATTTCCATGTGCTGGCCAACCTAGTGACTAGGAGCTTTGTCCCAAGGAATTGTGGCAGTCATTTGCCATCATGAGTTAAAAGATTAGGAATGTCCCACGTGCTCATCCCTTTCTCTCTGCCTTTTTAAGGTTATCTTCTGAGAGAATATAAGAAATAAGAGTCAGGGTGGTGCCTGTGGCTCAAGGAGTAGGGTGCTGGTCCCATATACCAGAGGTGGTGGGTTCAAACCCAGCCCTGGCCAAAAACTGCAAAAAAAAAAAAAAAAAAGAAAGAAAGAAGAGTCAAACTCATCACATTTTTATGTATAATTTACTGACTATATTTATAGTGCTAAACTTCACATAAAATATATAATATTCTAAGAAACTAAAATAATGTCACCTACAAATATTCATGGCATATGTTTTTATGAGAATATTTATAGGGTTATATCAATAAATATTATTCAGTCATTTAGTCTTTCATTCAATAATTATTGACTGGCTACTATGTTCAATCATAGCACTAGTCTCAGGATTTACAGTAATGATAAGGTACTCATGTCATTCTCACTTTCAATGAGCTTCAAATCTTGCAGGGAATTAAGTAACAAGTATCTACACATACACACGCGCACATTTACACCTACGTAATCACCAGATGAGCAAAGTGGTATGAAGGTTAGATCAAGGCTGCTATTAGGAAACTAGGTCTGGCTTAGCTAAGGTGAGGGGAAAGGTAGGGCGGAATAGCTAAGCCAATGGTATTAGTTTTACCATATTACGTAGTCTCTATATTAATTCTAGAATAAGTCACTAGAAGAATTCTCACTTATAATAAAAATTATTAAGCTCATCCTTGGGTTACTATATTCATTCTACCACTTTACCTAATGATATTTTCAAAATGGGATTGTTTCCTTTTCTTCTTTTAAAAAATATAAGCATTTCCCACACTTTAGTAAGATAAAACCTTCACATTCCTCTCCAAAATACCAACTACAGATATTTTTTTCTTTTATTAAAAAGAATGAGATTCCTAGCTTTTTTTTTTAATTGCTCCATAAATCCTCAAGGGATTTTCCACCAATGCCCATTTCAATCAGCTCTTTCAAAGTTGAATGTCATTTTTAACTGGGTCATTTTGAAGAGCTGCATGAACCAGTAAAACATGTAACCTACATAACCTTCATGTTAAGAAAATGTGGCTCTACAATCAGCCTTTATGCAGTTTGACTATAATTTCACTGGCTTCTATCTAATTTGAGTACCCATTTTATTATGTAACACAAGCTATAAGGAACACAGAACTCTTACATTAGGCACCCTGTTTATTCTGCATGCAAGAATATTTTTATTACATAATGCAAAGTATGTAAGTGCCCTTTTTCATATAGATACAAACTGTATATAGGAAACATAAATCCAAATCCTCTAAAACCAGCCTTAAACATGAAAATGTTCAAATTGCCCATAAGTAAAGGTCATTACTCACACCAAGAGATCAAGTTAAAAAAAAAAAAAAAGTTAAAAAAAAATTGCAGATTCTGCTTTGTTTTCGGCTCTGCCCATATCATTGTATTTTCTTCTACCTACTTTAATAAAGAAAGGTGTCTGTGGCCAGACTACCTGGGCTACTTGAAATGTTCAGAGGCACAGGCAAAAATGATGAGTCCAAAAGCATGCCAGGACACTAGCATCCATCAGGACAGAGGGCTCAGTTCTTCACAGATAATGAAAAATTTAATGACATTCAGTAAGGTTATCAAGCATAAAATAAAGATTACCTCATAAGAATTACATCTAACACTTATTTCTTTCTTCTGCCTAATATTATAGGGAGACATTGGTATGTCCACATCTCTGAGTTAATTAAAAATTGCTTCAAGGCAATTTTGGCATCTTTAAAGTATCCTGAAAAAAATATTCAATGACTGTTCAATAAATGAAGGAATGTAATTAGGCTTTAAAAACAAATTATGCAGACATTGGGGGAGAAATGAATGAGTAGGTAGGGGATTAAAAAAATTTTTTTAAGTGCCATACATACTGGCCCTCATTTCAGCTCTCTAGTTGAAATTAACAGAAAACAACTCAAAATAGCTTCAACAAAAAAGGGAGAAACTTATTAGATAGATTTAAAGTTGTGTATTATACAACTCATAACTCAAAGGCAAAAGTGCAGCCACGACTAGGAAAAACAAGCAAGCTATGAAAAGCAGACAGGCTCCCAGGGGTGCTCCCTGTCTCTCTGTGATTTTCCTCCTCTGCAGATGTGAGTTCAGCGTCCTCTGCAATGAGCTTTTTCTGCCACTTGTTCTACTTAGTAGAATACAGCAGCACTTCAGCTTCCTGGGATGCTAATTTCCTTAAGTTAGACCAGCAAAGGCTACACGGTCATCATGTGGTCCTAAATCCAAATTCCCAAAATGGAGCATCTACGTGGCCCAGTTTAGGTCTGGTGTCCATCCCTCCTCTGATGGACTGTGGTCAGACAGACACCATGAAGGGACAATCATGTCTCTCAGGCACCCACTTCATTTTGGGTACCCATGATGAAGGGCACACGCAGCACTGTGAACAGGCATTTACAACAGGATTTCACTACAGCATTACATAATGCTTTTACACATCACCAAGAACTTTCACTTCTTTTCCAAGTTCAATTAATGTAACAACCCTGTAAGAGATGAATACATACACAATATTCAATATGTTGTATTGTATATTACATATACAAATTCAATATTTTTCCCAAGGTAGCTCCACTATTAGGACAGGGAAAAACTCCAAGTTCACTAATTCTTACCAAGTCCCACCACCATACATACTGGCCTTGAAAGGCAGGGAAAACAACGTTTTTAAAAAAGCATAAGTTAGGAACTCACAGACTCTCTCAGAGAGCCCAACAGCACAACAAAAGTAAAAAACTCTACACTGACTAGATGTGGGAGGTGGGAAAAATACCAGAAATAACCTGATGTAAATAAGCCTTTCCCAGCAAATTATTTTGCTGATCACAAAACAATGTACCTGGCCAGGCCATACCCAAAGAACTTTCTTCTCCCTTTAACCCGAACTCCTTTGGTGCCTAGCATTTACAACACTGCTTCTTGGAATACAACCTCCTGGGCAATACAGTTGAAATGTAGATTCTGATTTAATAAGTGTCACAGATAAGACTTTATAGTGACCCCATGATCCCCAACCACCTGGTATCCATATTGTTTCTCTAATTCCCTTCCTTTGAGTGTGAGAGAAACTTGTGACTTGCTTTCAATCAGTACAATATGGCAAAGATGCTAAATAAGACTCTGTCAAGATAGTAGACACCCTCCCTTGCACCACACCCTGTTGCTGGCTTTGAAGCATTAAGTTGCCATGAATCATAGAGCAGCAAGGAAAAGACCTTGGCCGACAACTGAGAGAGCTTGGAAGCACTCGGGCCTCTGAGGTGAACCCAGCCCTTGCCAAAGGGCTGAAACTTGCTGAGAGATCCTGAAATAGAAGAACCACCTAAGCTTCCTGGGCTTAGGACTTACAAAAATTGTGAGATAATAAATGAGTGCTATTTTATATCATTAGTTTGTGGTAATTTGTTGGGCAGCAATACAAAACTAGTAAGATTGGTCTGGGTTGGGGCCTGAGACCTACGATCACATTTGACACGAACTATTGAGTCCTTCCATCTGGGGTCAGCCTTCCATGTTATTCTTATGCCAATCAGACTATGATCTCCTTAAAACACATACATATCCTCTGTGGCTCCCCAGTACTCAATGAACGCTTGAGCATTAGCTGCGTGTGACTGTGTTGTTGTTACTCTCCCAAGCTCACTTCCTACAGAGTTTGTTTCATCCCTTTAAGTTGGCTTCACATTAAAACAATAGTCAGGTGATAAATTCCTTTACTGTTGATTCTCAAAACTGATTTCTTAATTCTTTCGACGATGAATACCAACTTTGAATTAGAGAATTTCAAAGGTGTTCCTTCTGTACCTCTGCAAATAAGCCCTTAATTTGTTCTCTACCATGAACCTCCTTTCTTCTTCCTTGACATTCAGTTAGTGCTATTAACCGTACATCAGCTCATATGCTGCTGGTGTTACTACTCCCTGATCACCCTGATTAGACGATTCATCTGATGTCCCTCAAATGGAAACCACCTCTTCATTTTCTTGAAATCATTTCTCCACTTCTACCTTCTTTAATTCTGCTAACATACTCAGCTACTTGAAATAACACTGTTATT